>JALIZH010012089.1:0-14112 GCA_030522465.1 Rhipicephalus appendiculatus | reverse complement strand
GATAGTGTGTGTGAAATTTTATTCAAACTTGAACGACCGGTCGTCGTCCATGGTCCGCCAAGCAGCACGATCCGGCAAGCGCACTCGTACTGCTCGTACGGCGGTCCGCGCAATCGGAGAGCAGCTGCCACAGCCGGGCTCGACTGCGCGCGCGCTCCTTTCCTTACGGCCTTCTCACCCGTCGCGAAGGCAATGGGAGAGTTTCTCGAGTATGTTTCGCCGCACCCCGTCGGGCGGGTAGGGGCGCTGCGACCCTGACCTTGCATCTCATGTGCCGCTTACGCGGCACAAGACTCCCCGATGTAAAACCGCGGAAGGGGGGGGGGGGGGGGGGTCCGTCGACGGGGATGGGGATTTTTAGATGTCGGGGATGGGGAGAGAGGATCGTCTTGTTTTAACTAATGTTATCAGCCGGCTCGCAGCATAATATAGATATGCATGTGCTCGTGGATAATGCAAGCTGAAACTCAGTAAAAATGCGGAAGAATCGGCTAACGAGGCATAAAGCAGGAGGCATAATTAAAACACAGACAACAATTTTTCCAAATACATTTGGAATGGTTTTCAAGGCTAAAAGCTGCGTTCTGTAGCTTGACAGCTCTTTGAAACACGTGAGTTGTATCTCTAATGGTAAAAAAAATAACTGCGTATAGGGAGAAAGAAAGTGAAAAAAAAAAAAAAAAAAAAAAAAGGAGAGTGGACTCTTGAACCCCCTTCGGATGGCACGTGCTGAGAGTGGTGCTGCCCACTGTCAGTGTGCTAACACCACCTTGTATTGTGGAAACATTAATTCCGAGGACCCCAAGCTCTTTTGCGTTCATTTGTACTGCAAGCCACACCCATAAAGAATGCGAAGAACGCAGCGTGCTTACGCTCTCAAGCCGCTTGCCCCTGGGAGCTAAAACTCTCTAGTATCAATTCTGCGCGCAATCCCTCGAGTTCGCGGAAGATCGTTTAAGAAAGAGAAATTGATAACCTTCCAACTTTTCGGCAACTGAGCAGCTTTTTTCTAAGAAATCCGCATGAATTTTCTTGTGGCTTAGTGCTAAAAGCGGGTTGTTGTCAATTTTCCCTTTGTCTCTAGTTTGGTTTTGTTTCTTCCGGGATTTGCCCACCGCGGCTGCATTTTGTTCGGTGCTCTCTCAGTGTTCAGTCTGCAGTGATTTCTCGACTCGAGAAGACGGTTGTACAACCTTCAAACGCGTCTACGTACGGGCTAGGAATCTGGCTAAAAATAAACCGTTCTCGGGCGAACCCACTATGCGAACCCGAACAAGATAAAAGGACACAACACCGTAAAAAACAGCGACATTTAAGCACCCATCAATCAACCCATACGACAGAAGAAAAGGTTAACAAGAAATATACGTGTACGCGACAGCTCCCCATTTCTCAGTTTTGTTTTATTCCTTTTCTTTTCTTTTTTTTTTTTTTTTTTTTTTTTTTTTTTTTTTTTTTTTTTTTTTTGATGTCGTGCGAGTGTTCGATGGTCACTTAAAGGGGCCTCCTCCTTGTTTATGGGCTACTGAGATCGGCGAGCCTCCCCTTCTGCGGGGCGCCGGGGTCAGGACAAAGGGAGGCAGCCCCACTTTACTGCGCTCTGCGTTGGCTTTGCTTTTTCGAAGACGAGAGGATGAACGCGGCTTTGAATTGCTCGAAACAACGGCAGTGCTGCTGGCACAAGAAGTGAAACGCGACAATTCGCGCCCTCGAGCCCTGCAGACGTTCGACACTACGTTTCCGCGAATGCGTATAATTGGGGCTTCGGAGCGCAGAGACGCTCGGCGTATTCCGTGGCTGACAGTTGTCTCGTCCGCGATGTCCTCTCTCTTCGACGACTGCTCGCCGATCGGGGCCCCGTTCTCGGACTTCTCCAACCGTCTCCCAATGTTTTACTTTTCTCTCTATATCTTTTATTCCCTCCCTTAGCCCTTCCCTTGTGAACTGAGGTGTCGCGCTTAGATGCAGACAATTGCGGGGTTCCCATTTCTTTTCATTTTCGCTCACTTAAGAATCACTCCCCCCCTCGGAGCGCAGATTTATGCGTCTCCGGCTGACATGATGTTTACGCTCGGGTTCTCGCCGGCTGACCAGACCCACGCTCTGGGGCGATAGGGAAGCCTGGTCTGCAGCCGCCGTTCAACGCCATGGTCAGCTCTAGCCCGGCCGTGGCTCTAGTAGCAAAACGAAGGACCCGCACGACTTCGCGGAACCATTAGTGCGCGTGTGTGTCTGTTGTGTGTGTGGGTTTGGGTCAACGTGCGCGTATGTGTTCTCGGACCTGTGGCTCGAAAGAGAGTGCGAAAAGCGCGGGAGGAAGAAGAACTAGACACAGAGCGAGAACAGCGAGCGAACAGAAGAGTCTGCGAAGTGCGAGCGATTCGAGCGGTTGTGCGTGTAAGCGATGAGTCTTTGAGCGAGTTTGTAACCAAGTTTTTATAATTAAATGTAACCTGACCTTTTTACCCTTTTAACAGTACGTCGTGTGTTTTCTATCGTATCTATCTTATTTCTGCGGCCATCTTCTGTGAAAACGCCAACATACGCAACACCGAACGATCCCACTGCTTCGCCCACTCGTCATCATTCACTTCGTGGAGATGCGATGACTTTTTATACATGGATATATATTAGCTGTGTGATGGTGTACTGCTGTGTTCCGCATTGCAAGTCCCCGTTCGGGGAAAACACCCGGTGTTTCTTTTCACCCAATTCCCAAGCAATGCTGAGCTGTGCGCTAAATGGCAAAAGAATATTGCAAGAGACAACCTAATCATCAACGACAAGTCTGCATCGACCGTCGTATGCAGCAGACACTTCCGCGATGAAGACTATGTGCCTGGATGCCGCATCAGAAAACTTCTTCCTGACGCCGCGCCTACACTCTTCGACGACTATCCTTCCTACTTGATTCCAAGTGCAAAAGAAGCCTCGCAAAGAGCCCGCTGCACGAGCTTCGCCCCTACCTCAAACATCAAGGAAGCGAAAAGCGGAGACCAACGAACCAGATCTGGATGGTGTGACTTCACAAGATGCTTTCAGTGAACAAGAAGTAGTAAGTGTTTGCACCCAGACAATGAACAGTGACGCTCATCGCGCGGGTCGATACCTGTCTATGATAGGAAGATTGCGCTCCCAAGTATCGTACCATCGTTCAAAATGTGAGAAGGTGCAGCAATTGCTGAAGGAAGAGGAAAAGGTGTCTGAATATTATCGCGAGAGCAAGCACCACGCATGTGTTAAGAAAATCACAGCAGATGCACAGAAAGGAGAGAAAAGGCCGTGTTTCTTTTGCATCAAATAGAATGTTACGGAAAGAAGCACGCAGCATACCCAGAAGAAGTTGTTAGGGAGTGTGTGATATGGCGCTTTCTGTCCCCAAGAGGCTACGATCATGCTCGCACTTCAGGGATTCTGACACTGCCAGCAAAGTGCACTCTTCAGAGGTATATAGGTCCAAGCCCAACATCATCGGGTATGAGCAATGCCATGAAGGAGCGTCTGGTTCACGAGGCCTCGCTGCTCAGCAGCAAACAGCATATGGCCTCATTAATAATTGATGAGGCTAGCATAAAACAGAAGTGCATCTATGATAGGAAGGCTGATGCAGTATTTGGCCTCAAGGACAAGCCAGAGAGCAGCATGGCGAATACAGCGAAAGAAGCCCTTGCGAACAGAGTCCTCTGTTTTGTGCTGCATGGTACCACTAGTCGGTACAAGATTCCATGCTCGTACTACTTTACGAAGCAACTAAGTGGTAGGGACCTCTTTGCATGGACGAAGGAGGTGATTGCTGCTGTGGAATCGTGTGGCTTCATAATCGTTCGCATTGTCACCGACAATTATTCAGCAAATGTGACGATGTTTAAGCATATGGGTAACGGCAAGCTCAACACAGTTGTACGCCATCCACACGACGCCAACCGCGTTATCTTTCTTAGTTTTGACCCGTGCCACGTGCTCAAGAACGTTAGAAACCAGTTCCTCGAACGTGAACTTACAGATGGCACAGGTGTCATTAGTGGTGTGTTCGTGCAGAAATTATACGAGCATCAAAAACACACGACTGTGAAGCTGGCCCGAAATTTGACGAGGAAGCATGTCTACCCTTCCAATTTGGAAAAAATGAATGTGCTGCGAGCAGTTCAAGTTTTCGCCCCTCAAGTTTCTGCAGCCGTAGAGCACCTTCAGCAAAATTCCGCGGGTGATGCCCGAGATTTCAAGGAAGCAGGCTCCACCGTTTTCTTCATGAAGTCCATGAAGAAATGGTTTGACATCCATGACACTTCATTCAATGGAAGCGGCCACAAAGCTCCCATTTTTAGGGAGCGATGACGATCGCCTACTGTGGCTGAAGAATGAATTTATCTCCTACATGGAGAAAATACAGAAGAAGTCCATCGGGTCAGTGAGTGCTGGCTTCACCAACGAGACGTATGAAGCCTTGCTTTTTACGACAAGGTCGACTGTGGAAACAACAGAGTTCCTTCTGGAGCAAGGCGTCAGTTATGTCCTGACAAAATTGAACAGCGACCCCATCGAAGCAATCTTCGGAAGGGTGCGGTCAATGTGCGGCGGGAATGACATGCTGGATGCTAGAGCCGTGACCGCTGCTCTTGACCACATCGTTAAGTTGAAGATCCCAAGACCGAAAGAAATCAAATTATCAGATGTGGAAGTTGAGCAAGAGGCGACGAGTTTATCAAATATATTTGATGAAGACCTGAGGTCTTTGTTGGAGTACGAGGCTTGTCCGTCTCCATCTGTCACCTTCTCCGGCCTGGCATACCTCGGCGGTTACATCGCCAAGCTTATAACAGACCTTGGATGTGACTCCCTGTGCTGCGCTGCTGACGACCAACAACAGAGAGCATCCGCTGTACAAGCTACTGCGAGCACAAGACAGGAGCGAACTACAATACCCGAGGCCTGAGTTTTTAGCCCTTCTGGACAAGATAGTGGTTTTTTTCGACAAGGCCTCTGAGCACCTGCCACGCAGGAATGTGCTGGAAGTTTTGGAAACAGCAGTCCAGCCCTACTTACAACGCGCTCCCATCTTAAGCTGCCCTGAAGGCGTTGACGACAGCCAACTCCCGACGATCCGCAGATCTCATAGCCGAAAAGTTCCTAAGAATACTCCTCGTCAATCACACAAACGAACTGACTGACGCAAACGACAAGCCTTCCATCTACGCACACAAGCCGACTAGGAAGCACTTTAGGTTGTGAATAAGACATTTATGAAGTTCGGCGAAGTTTTTGCTTGAAAGTGTTCATCTATTGCCAGTGCTTATGAGCAATAAATATTTATTTCCAGTCCTCAAAATGCGTACACGTTTGATGACGGAGAACTGTACTCCCGGCGCGTGCATTTATACGTTTTCCTTGAAACTTAAGAAGCTTGGTTTATTAATACGGTTACATTGCGTGCATATAAGAAGTCTAAATAAACCATTTGTGCATCTTCAACGATTAGGGAACTTGTTTTTAAACGCGCGGTAAGTGAAGAGACGCGCCCGAACCACTGATGTGCCGGCGTTGCGCCCGCTGCACGGAGCGGCGTAGGAGGGTCAGGGTCGCAGCGCCCCCCTCAAAGCAGCGGCGAGAGGCATGTACTACACCCAATGCGAAGGCCGTAAGAAGGGAGAGCGCGCGCGCAGTCAGGCCCGGCCGTGCAGCTGCACCGCCAACGCCATCTAGCGTACCTTCACCCAACCGCCATATTGTACGCATGTCTATAGGACAGCGCCCTCTCGGAAACGAGACGAGAACTGGAGATGACGACACCATACCCACGGAGTGAATGATGATGAGTGGGCGAAGCTTCGGAGGTGCGTCGGTAAACCGGTAATCTTCCGCAAATTCTGCGCAGTACATCATCAACGACGTGAGATCGGGCGCATTTATACTAAAGGGTCGATGAGAGTCATGGCGACTCGCAGCTCACTTTAATTTTACATGTACGTTGTGATTTTTTTTATTGTTTAATCACGCACAGGAGACATCTCACACAGGCACTACCTTGGAGGTCGAAATCCAGTACCTACTGGCTACTCAGAGTGCATGGACAACCGAGGACCGCCGAGGTAATGCCATAAGGAGCTTTATTCATCATATACAAGTACTAAACGAGAGGTGGCTACATACAACGGGGACGCACGACCCACGGCTTAAGGAGCTTCGCCCCTAAAAATTCCCAGCGAGCGCGTTAACTAAAAGCGGACTGCGGGTCCCTGTGTCCAGTCGGAGTCTTCTGTCTCTCATTGCCCATTAGCAGCGATTGGCATGTTCCAGTAGGAAACACCGGTACATCACTGCGTGCTTTGCACCTCCCCAGTTTTCTCTCCTGCGCAACGCTGCGATGAGCGCCAGCGTTAACGCCGCCGCCAGTGTAAGCGTTAGCGCCCGCTTCTTCGCATCTACACAAGGTTCCCTTTAGCGGGAGGTGGTGTAATTTTTTTCTGTTTTCAGAACGGTAGGTATTGAGCTTATGCTCCAAAAGGGACAGTCTTATGGGACAATATGAAGAAAGGGGGGTTTCCCTCGGAGGCTGTGAAGAGACCGTGTTTCCGGAAGGCGCACGGATGATTCGCAAGGAAGGGACTGCCATTCTTTTACGTTTTCTGAGAGTAACACCACCACCACCACTATCACCACTATCGGGCTTACGGATGCGTGTATAAGACTGGAGCTACAAAGTGCGCGCCAGTTTTTTTTTTTTTCAACACGAAAGTGTTTTATGCCGGGGCCTACCAAGACTTCAGTGACGTATTCAGTGATGTATTTCCGTCACGGAAACGACGTTGAAAAAATGTACGCCATCAGATGTCAAAGAAAAATGTTCCGTCAACGGGCATCGAACCGATGACCTCTCGGTCCGCAACAACAGATGCCGAGCAAGGTAACCATTGCGCCACGGCCACAAACTCTGACGATCTGACGGACGCGCCTTTTATATCTACCAATTTCATCACAGCGCTCCTGGTCAGCGGGGTGGTGTCGCCCTTTTGGAGCTGTAAAGCAAAGTAATTCATCATTACTGTTCTGCAACGCGAGTTGCTGCGCGTCCGTCCCAGCCGGCGCGTTTTCAGTAGAAGTGCATGCAATTTTGTCAACGCCTTAGCGCATCGCGAGGTGGCAACCTTAGCCCAAGCGTCGTAAAGTCTAGCGTCCGCCTCGCTCATAGTATCGATCCAAACCAAAAATGCGACGCGTGCCTCCCTCCAATGGCTGTAATACCGTGTTCCTCGCTTACGTCTGCCCCGAGAAAAAATCGCGGCCGGGCTACTAGGGCGACACGACGCGCTCGGCGTTTCCCTCTAGTCCGATCGTAGCGTTCGATCACACTGTAACAGGCTGCGGGATGGCGACGTTAGCCCAAGTTCTGCTTCCCATTAGCGACGCACTTCTGGCTTCACGCCGCTTTCTCCGATTGCGCTCTCGCCGTTGACATCTACAGCTACCACAATGGTTTGTTGAATCGTTGATAATGGATGTTAGTCGCGGGATGGAGATGTACCGCCAAGCGTCAACATGGGTGCATCCACGTTACACGTTGTGCAAACTCTCCTGTTTCAATGTACAGTAAACATTCAATTACCTCTGTACGGGCACGTTTTTATTTCATGTTATACCGATTCCTATGACGGAGGAATCAACCATGTTTCTTCTTTTTTTTTATGTACCATGCGTTTCTTTCTTTTTTTTTCTTTCAGCAAACAACCCGACGTTCAAACGCGGAAATTTATGTCCCTGGCTCAAAAAAAAAAAAAAAGAAAAAAAAAAGAAAAGAAAGAAAAAAACGGAAGAAACCATTTGAAGTGTCTGGGCAAGCCGCGTCATTTCGGATGCCATGAAAGGGTACCTCAGTGATCTACGATGCGCGCAGGGACGCCTACTCCTGTAACCTGGCAATTAAAGATATCGAAATGTAATTATATCTGTATAGCTCCAACAACCGCCGCTGAGACCTCTTGCCAGGACTTGGTATGCATGAGGTCTCACGCAACCTTGAGAAGGTTGTAAACGACTATGACGTTCGTGAGCTGTTTTCGGCCGGTAGCATGTCGTCAAACTTGTCCTTCTATTCGAGATAGCATCAAGCCAAATTTACGAGGCTGTTTAATGAATTATTTCTGGGCCTTCGCGTGCAAAATCCGCGATATTATTATAACGCACAACGTTTGTGAATACGCGTTCAACATGGAGCACGAAACAGATTAAAAGCTGCATTGTGGTGGAGAATAAGAGTTATGAACAATGTTATCAACGAATATTCCTTGCACTAGCCGCCAAGTTACATGGCGTCCTGGAAGCGTGACTGCCCAGTGAAATACGGGAACATTGTTGAGCGCCTCATTTCATTTGAGTGGGTAATTGGTTTGGGACTATGAGTGCCTCCGCACTCTATATCTGCACCTGTTCCCATTAATGAAAGGCCGACGAATGACACATTTCATCAACGTTGGTAAATCTGTAGCTGTAAGCGTCCTTCTTATTTCAATTTGTGGATAGAATCGAATATGAAGCACTTCTGCTTAATTCCACACACTCGAAGCACAAAATGTGTATATGACATCTGCACATTGACAAAACAATTTCATTCTACTGGACTACCCGCCGCGGTGGTCTAGTGGTAATGGTGCCCGACTGCCGATCCGAAGGTCGCCGGATCGAATCCCGGCCGCAGAGGCCGCATTTCCTATGGAGGCGGCGATTCTAGAGGCCCATGTCCCGGTTTAATTTCGTCCATATCTATATCACAATTATTGCAAAACACTTAAAACAGCACAATTAACGTTCTCTATGACATCCTTTGGCTTCATTATCCGCTGGTTTTGGTCGAGGCTGAGCTAAAGAAACAAAGGAGCCCTCGAAAGTTCCCTTCCTTCATTAGGATGTGTCAAACTGGGCGAGTTAGTAACCGTTCATTTTGACATAACGTGCGAACAGACATCAACGGTGCTAGCAAACAGGAGGAGTGCTTACTGAGAACTGAAAAAGTTTGTGGCGTAGACATGAAATTTCGCAGATTGCTCACGTCATCTGAGCAAAGTTCTTTTTATACTCTGTGGACTGCCTTTTCACATGATGTCTGATGGTGACATCATGTGACGCCAAGTTGAAGTCAGAAATTTTCGCCATCTCTGACGTGACGGTAAAGTCATCTGTGATCGCGTGATTTTTTGACCGTTATAGTGTTATCGCCGACTTAGCTGACAGTCACTTTTCTGGTTTTACGGGGCCTCTAATAATAATAATAATAATCATATCTGGGGTTTAACGTCCCAAAACCACGATCTGATTATGAGAGACGCCGTAGTGGAGGGCTCCGGAAATTTAGACCACCTGGGGTTTTGTTAACGTGCACCTAAATCTAAGTACACGGGCCTCAAGCATTTTCGCCTCCGTCGAAAACGCAGTCGCCGCGGCCAGGGATTCAGTCCCGCGACCTTCGGGTCAGCAGTCGAGTGCCATAACCACTAGACCACCGTGCCGAGGCCACGGGGCCTCTAAGGCTTTCGCCTTGAAATACCCTATATTTCTTAGTAGAGGTAATCGTGAGTCACGTGACCAGATATGATGTTCATGTATTCTGGCGATCTGCGACGTCGGGATGACATCATCATGAAGTCATCTGTGATCGCGTTGGACCGTTTCGTGTTAACGCCAACGGCGCCGACACTTACTTTCGCGTCTCATGGGGCTTTAATATCTACGCAGAGATTTCTGACGCGAACATTGAGTGCCGGGTCAACATCTCCTCCTTTCGGTAAGGCTGCGTAATGCTTATTCCGAAGTTACTTAGCCGTGAAGGCGTCGGTGAAATTTACGGAGAGTCGGCAACCAAACGCATTCGTAATTCCCTGCGCACTGCAACAACCAACTAGTTGAACAAGGGAATGAACAGCCAAGTCGACATACCTAGCCGACCTCCAGTATTTTTTTTAGTATTTTTTTTTGCACTCACCAAGAATGTTCCTGCCGCAACTGCAGTGGTTAAGCTATAGCGACAGGCTGACTCACTAATATTAGAAATTTTTTTCCTCGTTCTCTTCTTAAGTGTCCCTTTACCATAATAAAATTTTTTTGCACATTTCATTTAAAGCTTTACTTTTATTTTTGCCGTTTTTCTTATTTCTTATTTATTCGCTGTTTCATTCAGAAGTGCAGTTTCATTCTGTCATTCCTTATCAAATAATTCTTATCACTTTGAGCCTCTACGTGCTCCGATATTCTGTCATGCTTGGGTTTATACCGGAAGCTGTTGAACGGGTCACCGCCTGTTTTTGTATTTAGTATTTACCTAAATAAATAACATACATAGTCAAACATTTATACACTTGTATTTTTCGTCCCACTTGCGCCTTTCAAACAATCAAATTCGTTTCTGCACTGCTGTGTAACCGTTTTTCAATATTGTAAAAATTTCCAAATCTCCATTAACGTATTAACCGACTAATGGTAGAGGCCCGTGTACTGTGCGATGTCAGTGCACGTTAAAGAACACCAGATGGTCCGAAATTTCCGAAGTCCTCCACTACGGCGTCTCTCATCATCATATCGTGGTTTTGGGACGTTAAACCCCAGATATTATTATTATTATTATTATTATTATTATTATTATTATTATTATTATTATTACGTATTAACCGACATTTAGAGTATTTGATTAATAGATTAGTAGATTGATTGACAAAACATCTTCATTGATTACTCGATTGGTGGCTAAACTAGGCACTGATTACACGTTCATTGATTACAAAATTACCCGAGAATCCCTACCTTTCTAGGTCTCGCTTTTGCCCTTAAGTATTTGTTCTTGACGGCGCATGAATTTCCCAGGCACATGCTTCCACAGGCACAATTTCACAGGCACAAGCTGTCTGCTAGCATCACTTCATTATATAGTGTGGAAGTCCGGAATTCAACTTCGGTCGCAGGACAGGCAGAGTCGCGTTCTCATTAGGGCGTATGTAAAAGGCGAACAGCTGCACGCATTTACTTGCTTCATTACGTGACGACAAACATTTATGGCTTTTTACAAAGCTACGGGCGCACACTGGTATGCATCTGCCACTGCGGCAGCAGCGGAGAAACAAAAGCGGGGAGAGGGACTGAAAACAGCTGCATTAAATCACGTGAAACGCACTCGCGCTGCCATTTATGATGACAGGTTGAAATATCGACGAAGCCAGCAAACAGCCTAGGGGCTATGTAGGAACGGGAACGCCAGGTTTAAGCCTGTCATGCTGGTTCACCACTCAAAACTATTAAGAATGTTCTGCCGCTTCTTTCTTTCTTCGTACCTTAAGCGACCTCCCAGTGCTATTATGAGCAAGATGGGTGTATGTTTGTCTCTGCTGTCAGTATCAACCGTTACTATAGAACAGAACGGGGACGTTGCAAGAGAACACAAGCAAGGTCGACAGCTGGGCTAGTTGGTATGGTTCCATATTATTTAAAGCAGCGTAACTGACAGGACAAGATGAGGACAAGAAGTGGCTAAGCGTTTGTTGTGTCCACGTCGCGTGTCATATGACCGGCCCAAGGCATGTTCTGAGTGCTAATGTTGCTTTTCTTCCCCAATGACATGTGATTCTGCGCAAAATTAGTGAGTTTTCGTGTTCCTTTTTTCTTGTTTTTTTCAGTGATTAGTGATCTGTGTTAGCATCGCAGTTCCATTGTACCTATGTTCTCTTTTTTTGTATGTCCCGCGGAAGTTATTTTGTAACCCAGTGCAGTTATAGCCATCTGAACTGCCGTTACTAGTATGCAATAAACTTCCCTGTGATTCTGGTCTTCATCTTGTCCTGTCGGTTACGCTGCTTTAAATAATATAGAGCCCAAGCGCTGTAATCATGTAAAAATCTCGCATTGAAACTGAAAAACAAGGTAGAAGTCCGAAAACTAGAAAATTATATGAAAGTGTGCTATGCATATTAATTCTGGCGGAAAGCTAAAAACATGAAAAAGGCATATGAAAGAGACGGAACGAAACAGGCGCCAAACTAGCAACTGTTCATTGCCGGCAAAGGCTGAAAGTGTGGTTTCCGCTTGCTAAAACAACGATTTGATGCTGCTATGGAAAGTTTTCAGCGCACCCATGACAAACAAAGACGGAAGGGAAGAAGACAACAAAAGCGCCTAGTCAAAAGACGGGGCCCAACTTTGCGAACCCAAACAAAGAAGGAAAAGGAAGAGCGCCAACCAGCTTCCTTTGTCTGTCTGAAGAAGCAAATCTTTGTGGTCCGTAAAGAATGAGACGACTGCCCCCGTGGACAGCTTTAGACGGCCATTACTGTATTTCCTCAAGAGCGAGTCCGCGCCGTCAAGCAAGCACCTCTCGTCATTTTCCTCATATGCACTGTGGGAAATACTTTGGCTCAGGCCAAGAACTTTGTGGGATAAGGCTTTGGTTCGGCATGTTTGTTCGGCATTCTAATACCCCTTGTCACAAGGTCACGACCGAACTTCGTTAAACTTCATAAATGTAAAACTCCATAACAAAGTTCAACGGAGATGGAGTTGTGGCCATGTCACTAGGGAATGTTACCAGCTTTGGACAGAAGCCGCAAGGGGTCCTTTAGGCGCTGCTGCGGCTTCGTGTGCATGCAAGATTTCGCGTTTAATCACGCTGAAAGCATTCTAAATCGTGCCAATGATTATAAAAGCTATAATTCATTCAAAACGAAATAAAGATAACTTGTTTTCGTTTTTATAACAGGAACGTCTGTCGGAAAGTTTTTTTTGTATTTCTTTTTTTCTTTTTTTTTGCGAAATCCGTGTACTGCGACTGCGTGACGCTGGATTTTAACAGGCTGCGAAGTTCAGTCAAGCTCTGCTGAGCTTTTTTCTTCCCATGACCTTTGCTCTGTGAAGTAGTAAATAAACGAAATGAAAGTATGTTGGCAGCTATGTTGACAGGAGTGTTGGCTACACAGTACGTTTGTTTTGCTACACGTTTTCGATGCGCGCGTTTATTATCAAACAGAATGATAATAAACGCGCGTTTCCTGATAATAATATCAGGAAACGAGGTGCTGAACTTAACCGTGCAATGTAATGAACTGCTGGGGAAGTTATCTAACTGGTCTCAGCTAAATCAACTTAAGACCAACGCGAAGAAAACTAAGATAATTATTTTTTCGCTCTAAGAACAAACTACTGCAGCTGAATAATGCTATAACTTTTGAAGGTCAGAAAATCGTTATAGTTGACCGTCACAAAATTCTTGGCGTGTACTTTTCCTCACAGCTTACGTGGGACATGCATGTAATTACCTTTGTAAAAAGCTCTTCTCCGTAACAGGCGTTCTATCACGATGTCGTAGTCTACTCCCTGCAAAGGTCAAAGTGCAGATTCACAATGCTTTATTTAATGCACATTTATATTATTGCGCTTTAGTGTGGTGCACAACCACTAAAACTAACACATGTAAACTTCTAATCCTACAGAAGAGGATTATTCGCTATATTGGCAACCTAGACTATCATTCAAGCACTAGAGAAGCGTTTCCGAAGTACAACGTTATTCGAATTAACAACTTATATAGGTTTCGTTTATTACATGCTGCAAATTACGCTTCAGAATCTCTCCGGAATTACATAAGGCAATTGGCATCATTAGAGCATCGTCGAATTAACGCGAGCACAAGAAACCTTGAGTCATGGTTAGTTCCACATTTCAGGACACACTACAAATATCAATCATTAGTGCATAATCTACCACCTGCTTTGAACAAATATGAACATAACGACATATTCAGTAAAAAAGACTTGCGCTTATATTTCGTTCAGTTGCAATATAATGTATCATTATAAGTATATACTATATAGCATATTTTGTTTCTCTTATAATTTTTATTCTACTAACATGAGTTTCTTGTTGTGTTATATCGATGGCGTTTTCATCTTCTTTTTTTTGTTCTATATAGCTAGCATTGCTGTCTTAGTATTGTATAATTTTACTTGCTGTAGCATCATTGTAAAAAATGCATAATTGCTGCAGTTGTATTTCTCTTCTTGAGTAGTTCCAGCTATTGCTGGAATTTCGTGTTAACCACTGTACATGTACTTGCTATTTGCTGCTTTTCATGCTAATCATTGTACC
>JALIZH010012088.1:0-29578 GCA_030522465.1 Rhipicephalus appendiculatus | reverse complement strand
CGTTTTTTTTTTCTACACTGAACTGCATATTCTGGCGTGAACGGAAAAGCAGACATGTACACATTAAAAAAAACTGTAATCTTGCGAAACTTTGATGTCAAACACGAGTTTGGGTGGCCGCGACATTCGCGAGCCGTGGCGCCATTAGAGACGCCGACGGGCGCTAAAGAGAAGACGATGGCCATGCCGAGGCTGTGCGAAAACAACTTTGTAGCGAAGCATGCTACCTGCAATACAACTCCACGCTTACGCATCAATGAGACAACACCCAGAGGAGATTCTACGTGTGTTCTCTTTTTTAAAGACGATAGTCTTTCTTGGGATACCCAAACGGAGAAATTTTGGTCTGTCTGTCTGTCTGTCAATCTGTTTCTCTGTTTGTCGGCACGTCGCACGATTCAGCTAGCTGGCCAAAGTTTAACCCCCCTGCCTTACGACCTCCAATCTTGACCGAAAGGCATGTGTTCATACGGGTGAGCGTGGGCAATTAAAAAATCAAATATTACGCATACCTGAGGCACAACATCAATACCTTAGTACTACTCTCAGTGTTCCTTTAAAACAAAATCTCTAGATACGTAATTATAAAGATCCTAGTGTTTATTACGCGGCGCTGAAAATGCGCCGCTGTGTACAAAACAAGTCTCCACCCAGTCATTTAACTTCGACGCTGTGGTGCTGCCACCTGGCAGCAGCATAGTTCAACGCAAGCCGATGTTCCCCGGTAGCGCTGTAGATGGCGTCCTCTTCTGTTTTATCAATGCCAGCCAGATGCGGCTGATTCATCGTAGAAGAGCGCTGTCTCAGGCAAGGCAAAACGGCAAAACATATATGGCCGCTTGATGAAATACGACCCACTCTACAAGACATGATCAGAGAACGCAGAGAAAAGACCGACGACCAAATTTCAGCGGAGAAACGCCGGCGTCCGTCTAAGCGTGCCCGGAAAACGTCCGAAAAACGAGCCCAGCGGCTAGCCCAGCTATTAAATTGTGGTACTCATGCCGCTCATGCAGTGCAGTCGGCACAAGACTATCGTCTTTCGACGACATTTGCAGCAAAGCACGCAGATACGCGGCCAATTTTTTTTTCGCATTTCACTATTACCGCATACAGGAAGCTTGTTCCTCTGCGAAATGTTAGTCATGTTTGCTTCCTTCGCGAATTGCGACAAAGCGTTGACTGCTGTGTTATATTTTTTTCATGCAAGTGTTCTCACAAATTCAGTGGTATTGCATAGGCGTTTTCTAAAACTAGGTAGCAGTTTTCAGGGCGTTATTTAAGTATATTGTAGCTCTCAGACACTGTGCCTTGAATTTGAGTCACCATTATTGAAATGCAAATAAAACACACTAGTTTCAGCAATGCGCCTGTCTTCATATTTAAATCACCGAGAATACTAACTATTGCGAATTGGATGTGTGCTTAGAGTAGCACTTTCGTGTGAACGCCTTTCTCACATTGGGTCATGAATAATTCAAGCCGCCCGTCGTAAAGCAAGCGAATGTAAGGTTGTCTAACTCATCCAAATTAGAATTTGGTATCTTCATTTTTTATATTCGCAATGCTGCCTCGAAAGTCTTCTGACAAAATATCTAGCATCCTCTGAAAGCTACGCTGGCGCTTCTCCTCATGACGCCCATGGGTATGTTGGGATAAGGGTGTGAATAAAAATTTACGTTCAAAAACGAATATCATAAATAGGGTGGAGGATAAAAAAAAATTACTTGGTGACCGTAGCACGTCCCTGGAGACTTGGAACGAATGAGAACCATTTGGCAAACGCTTCTGTACCGGCTAATATGTCGTCGTAATGTAATGAGTCAAAGAGAATTAAAGTCATTGCACGGCACTCGTGCGATGAAGTTATTTGCATTCCATGCGCGCAAACGACCGCCGTGTCATCTAACATCCTGTGGCTGTCTTTTTTCGTGACGAATGTGTGAACGCGTTGCGTGTCTTTCATTACTGTTTTCTTTGCGACTTACGAACGCCTAGCTTAGTGTTGGAAACACACGCGCTGCCCAAAAGCTTTACTTGCCTAGTCGAATGAGTTCCGCGATGTATCTCCGCTTTGCCTTGAAGCGAAGAACGGATACCGCGTGACTAGCCACGCTCCACCACCGCCGGCCTTGCTCCGACTGCGGCTAGGATGACAGACGCTGCCTCGCCAGCCGTGTCCACGTTATTGACCAGGTGACACGCCGCTCTTTCTACCCCGTCGGGTGAGCGGGCGAGAGCTTCAGTTCAGCCGTTGTGCAATGGTCGTGCGATGGAATGAGAGAGTGAGGGCGCTGGTCCATCTGTGCCGAAGTTGTCTGCGCGGTCTCAGCGGCGAAAGCGGCAAGCTCCGTCGGACCATCCTGCGGATGTCGCTCGGCTTGCTAATCAATTCAAGCGGAAACATGAGTACGAGAGCGCAAAAAGGCAGGCTGAAACAAGTGATGAACGGGAGGTTCGGTGAGCTAAAGCTCGAGGGAAGGACGCAGAAAGACGAGAGACGAGGTTTAGGGCCGGCAATGGACGCCTCGCGTTAATCTTCGTCGACGGCTTCGGTAGCTGACGAAGTGACGGTACGGAGTGCTCGCAGTACGGCACGTTCAACTAGCCATATTGTTCGCCTGGTAAATTTGCTTCGGCTACGAGGCAAACAGGCATAACCAAGTGAATGAAGCTTTCGCTTGCATAACCGGGCCTAGCCGAGCAAAGCCGCAGTCAAATTTATGGTTTTATGGCAGTACCCTGACTGTCGTTCACCTGCATCCTGAACACCAAGCGTCAAACGAAAGCTTTGTGCGACGGTAGAAAACAGCGCTACAAGACGGGACGAAGAAAGGACACAAACCACGGCGCTCCTTTCTTCGTCCCGTCTTGTAGCGCTGTTTTCTACTGCAAATCATGAACCAACCAGCCCGAATGCGTACCCTACTTTGTGCGACGTACTGATCCGAACGCAATTAGTAACTGTTCTTGTGAACAATGCGTAAATACAAGAGCACGGACCGGTTACTTTATACTAGACAGCGCCATATGGAGCTGTCTTAGGTACCCTATTCCCCCCTTTTCTGAAATGCTTAATTTCTATTGAGGAGCAGTAGAGGCTGCCTTGCACAGCTCGAGGCCGGACATTCAGGAGGCAATCCTGGAGTGGGCTGTGCTGAAAGGGTACAAGAGGCCTATTTCAAGTAGTTCCTCCTACCCACCCACTGTGTCATTGCCCCTTCCCATTTAACCAGGGACCAATAAAGGTTTTCATTTATTCATTCATTCCTTCATTCATTCATTCATTCATTCATTCAGGTGCGTTTGCTCTAAGGAAGTAGTACCGGGATGATATGGTAACTGAGACGCGGTGTCGTGGCACGATTCTTCTTACTGGGGAACTAACTCAAAAAACGATTAAGGTGTGTGGCTGCATATACCTCCACCTTGAAATAATGTCAGATTCTTTATTACTTAACAAAATATTTACGTCGCAAACTGAGAATCAATGAAAAAAAAATTACACCATCTCCCGCTAAAGGGAACCATGTGTAGATGGGAAGCAGCGGGCGCTAACGCTTACACTGGCGGCAGCGTTGACGCTGGCGCTATCGCAGCGTTGCGTAGGAGAGAAAACTGGGGAGGCGCAAAGCACGCAGTGATGGAGCGGTGTTTCCTTCTGGAACATGCCAATCACTGCTAATGGGCACTGAGAGACAGAAGACTCCGACTGGGCACAGAGACCCGCAGTCCGCTTTTAGTTAACGCGCACGCTGCGAATTTTTATTGTTCAACAACGCACAGGAGAAATCTCCCACCGGCACCACCTTGCAGGTCAAGATCCACTGCTATATATACGGGGTGGCCAGTGAACGGTTGTGCAGCGCGAGCTGTCGGTTTTTTCAACCAAGGAACTCGCTAGCAGACGCTGCCTGCGTCGGCGTCACGAGGCGAGAGAGGGGGGGGAGCGTAGGAGAGGAGAAAGCGGGGGGGGACGCGCATGCGCAGTGGGAGTGGGGACGCCGCGGGCAGGGCTGCCTAGAGGAGAGAGGGGGGGAGCGTAGGAGGGGAGAGAGGAGGGGAGGCGCATGCGCAGTGAGGGTGTGGTTGCCGCGGGGAGGGATGCCTAGAGGAGAGAGAGGGGGAAAGGAGGTTTTTTTATTTTTTTAAAGGGTTTGCGCATGCGCAGTAAGGGAGGCCATGCGGCACACCACCACCACCACCACCGGATTAAGCTTCGCCATAAGATGCTTCACATCTAAAACAAACCAGAAAGGAGATAGAAAAAATGCCCCCCACCTCCCCGAAGGGAATCGTGAGGAAATGCGAATGCATTTCGCGCGCGCTTCACTCCATTTATATGTGGTGGTTGTGGTTCGAAGAAGGAAAAGGCGCCTAATTTCTGCAGCCCGATCGGGAGCACGGCGCAGCGCCTGTCCTTTCTTTTTTTTTATCGCGGGAGCTCCGCCGAGCTCCCGCGATGCGAGCGCCTCACGCACCAGAGCGCGCTCTTCCTCTCCACTCACTCTCCGCTACTCCGCCCACACCACCTGTTGGGGTTGCTAGGGGCGAGGATAAGCGCGCACGCCCGCAGCTGTTGCTACGGGAGAGGGAGTGAGAGCGGAGAGATCACACCTGCCGGCGCGCGGACACCGCTGCCGGCGCTGCGCCGTGCTCCCGACTGGGCTGCAGAAATTAGGCGCCTTTTCCTTCTTCGACCCACAACCACCACCACACCGCCGCAAAACGCCGGATGCCTGACATAGCCCGACTAATAAATGCATTCGCATTTAAAACAGAACCTGGCGTCCGATACCTTCTTGTCAGCCGACGCCTCTCAGAACCTGCCGGCAAGGCAGGTTCTGAGAGGCATTCATCTAAACACAAGTACAATGACATTTTTTTGTATGTGTGCTTGTCTAGTGTTATTACCGAAAAAAAAAATGCCCCCCACCTCCCCGAAGGGAATCGTGAGGAAATGCGAATGCATTTCGCGCGCGCTTCACTCCATTTATATATGGTGGTTGTGGTTCGAAGAAGGAAAAGGCGCCTAATTTATGCAGCCGGGTCGGGAGGACGGCGCAGCGCCTGTTCTTTTCTTTTTTTAACTTTTTTTTGCTTTTTCTTTGCATTTTTTCTTTTTTTCTTTCTTTTTTTACCTTATATATATATATATATATATATATATATATATATATATATATATACGTGCGAGCGAGCGGACCATATAGTGGGGCGCAGGGAGGAGAGAGAGCGAATGGTGAGAGAAGGAGCGGCGAAGCACTGCACCTACCCTCTCCTACACTCTCTCCACACACGCGGGAGCTCCGCCGAACTCCCGCGATGCGAGCGCCCTCACACACCAGAGCGCGCTCCTCCTCGCTAGTCACTCGCCGCTACTCCGCCCGCACCACCTGCTCCGGCTGCTAGGGGCGAGGATAAGCGCGCGCGCCCGCAGCTGTTGCTATGGGAGAGGGAGTGAGAGCGGAGAGATGCGGACACCGACGGACGCCGTACATAGCCCGACTAAGAAATGCTTTCGCATTTAAAAAACTTGTTCCTGGTTACTCAGCTGCCGGCGATTCTGCACCACCAGATGAACCCGCACACTAGTATTCCGCTAATGACTGGAAGTTTGCGGAACACCTTTACTTGGAATTGTTTTGTGCGTCTGTGTGTACGTGCGTCCGTGTGTTTGGTTGTTCGTGTATATGTGAGTGCATCTGTTTGTGCGTGCGTGTGTGTGTGGTTGTGCGCCTCTGCGTGGACCTAAGTAACTGCATGTCTGTGTCTATGTTTCTTTACAGTGCTTGCGTACATCTGCTTCATGAAGCTACACATGCTGTAAAAATAATCTTGCGAAGACCAGTTTATCTAGAGCTTTTCATAAAAGTCATAGTGGTGTATCGTATATCATTTGCCTATACTACAATTTACCGCAAGGAATGAGGACTAATACAAGTAGGCTAACGGATTCCGCCTACATTCATTCAAATAGCCTAGTGTTTTTATAGGAAAGTGTATTTCCATATGAGTAATCAGAAATGGTATGTTCATACAAGCGGTCAAAAAAATGTATGTTCATACTAGCGATCAGAAAATGTGTGATCATATAGGCTAATTCATCGGCTCACTCATCAATTATAAAAACACACATATTCTTGTAAAATAAACACTATGGTACTTGAATGAATGCAGGTGGAATGCGTTATCCTTGTATTAGTCCCCAGCTGTTTCGGAAAATCATTATGCTGGCCAAAAATGTACCACATATCAGGGTGGATGCTTTCCGAACGCAACATGATTATATAGCTCCTATAACTCTAGTCATCTTCTATGAATTTATGCTTTCTTTAGAATGTACTACTAGTGATACAAGTACGTGTTCTAAATAATGGCACCCGCTGTCATTGGAAAATAGAGGGCAAACTAAACTGGAGTTAGGTGTGAAAACGGCGATAGGAAAACTGACTCGAATGAAGTGCAGTGATGACGCTTACTGTAGGGGGGACAATATATTGTGCACTTGTTAGGGGGCACTCCTTGCGCGGGAACGTACTCAAACGCAGACAGTTCGACCGACTCACAGGACGATTCATCTGCAAAAACAAACAACTAGCCCCCCTATCCTTCAAATACTGTCAGCTCCTTGTGTGTTCATCTGTATGAGCTACTAGGGTATTACGTGTTCTTGACAAAGTAAGCATCCTGAAGCGTCTGCATGATTTCTCACTCTGCAGAACTCTGTAGAAAGCCTCTCCGTTAAAATTTAGTACGTAAATCCTCCGGTTTCGTCTAGGACGCCTGAATTATAATTATCGCATCTTAGGTCCAAGAATGTAGCGTACCTAAATATTTACTCGGCAAGTAACATGGCTGTCGGAGAATATACACAAGAATTAGAAGACAAACACGACAGTGTCGGCGCCTCTCCATATCGTTCACACACCTGCACGGCCATGATATGCATAAAATGTAAGTGAAGTAAGCGTCATACGGGATTGTGGTCATAAGCCAAAGCCTTCAGAATATGTTTCTTTCTTTTCGGCACGAAGTGGTAGTGGACAAATAATCCTGAAGAATGTCGCAGAGTTACTGTGCTTTGAAACGGCTTGTCTAAATATTGCGAGGTAGCAAAGACGAAAAAAAGTGCATCAGGGAAGCCCTGTAGGTCTGTTGTGCATCACACATACGAGGAAGTTTAGAACAAAAGACTAGAAGAAAAAATTATGTTAAGTTTGCTGTCACGACAGTTCTCGTCGGGTGTTTTTGTAACGTCACATTCTTCGAAGCTTTCAGACAAGGCTACAGCTAGAAACATGTGTCTGGAATCCGTATGATTTAAACGTTCATAACGCCTTCTTGGGATATTCAAAGTTTGAAAACACCCTACGAGGACAGATTTGCAAAATCGAGGAACCCATTGAGAAGCAGCGCAACTTTTAAGCATTCTGGGTTTAAACGCGAGTACGGCACTCATATTTTATCGTGAAAAAAAATGTGAAGACGAATATATCTACATTTGCACTTAAGGCGAAAGCTTTTAAAGTCTTAGTTTTAAGATCGTGCGCGGTACATGAGATATAGAGGAGGAAACATCTTATAAAAAAAGTAAGGTTGCGCACTTGTCGTGCAGTTCCGATTGTGGGACACCCGGTGCGATTTTATTAGTCTGACATGCACTATTACATCTGTTAATGTGATTATTACATCTCTTAGTGCGTCGGATAATGCAGCTGTCACGTTCCGACGAAAGCCTAGAACAACTACAACAACAAAACGAAAAGCGCGCAAACTGGAAAGCCAGTAGTCTTGTTGTTACATGGAGCTTCAACATAACTCAGTTTGTCAACTTTTCAAGACTTTAGTCAAGACTTGGCAGCGTTCCGAGCCATAAAATCTTAACTGCATGACATATGCATTGTAGATCCAATTCTTGGGCGTTCCATGGTAAGAGGATCCTCACTCTGGAGTTGAAATGTAGGAAACAATAAACATGGAAAACCTGACCTGCAGCAATTTTTTTTCTCTTATTTATTTTCGTATCTCTGGAATTTCAAGCATGTTCTGTGTTCAAGCTGGAATACAGTGATGTGCGTTTCATTTTTCTTTATGTATGTATACATTTCGCAACTCGAATTGGCGATGGGGTTTCCATTCCTACTGAAAAGCTATGCGAATAGCAAGCATTGGAAGAATATTTTGCAGTTTCAAATGCATGTCAATATTCCGGCATATATGCATTCGTTTGGCGCACACAATTTTACCAAATTTACACCTTTTTTTTGGAAACTTGAGTAGAACTAGAAAAAATGTTATTTTGCAGACAAGAGATCATCGTTCAGAGTTTAACGGAGCACTGTCAATTGAACAAAATTAGCGTGTGAAATGTGAAGGTCGCGTAAAAAAAACTGCAGCTACGTTTTTTTATCAATGTTATAAAGAAAAATCGGTATCCTGTGTACCCTCTGGCGTGGATCCTAAGTAGCTCGTACGTTGCTTTCTTTAAACTGCAGACTTTAAAATTTATAGCTGTGCTAATATTTCCGTCACTCTTACTTTCGCTACACGTTGACAGATGCATATGAAATGTACACTCTTTCATGTGTAATGGAAAAGACAGAGTACATCTATGTTATCTTATTTTTATTCTTCGGTCAAGCCAGTGATCGAAAACGTTGAATTGAAATTGTATTGGATTGCGCTCCGAGGTTCCTGTGCCTAATCTCAATTCGCTATCTAAAAGTTGAAATACGACTATCTAGCACACAGGACCAAAACGAAGTTAACGTGCACGTGTTCAGAACAGTTTTCTGTACGTACCACCGTAAGTAAAATGCATAACGCGAAAATGTTCTGCTTTTTTTTTACAGCGGAGCCTCAAATGGTCCACCTCTTTCATTTTCTCGTGTCGTTGTGCATATGCAAATATCCTCAGTGCCCTGTAGGAAGCAATGTAAATTGTCACCTTAATGTGTTAGTTCTTCTACCAGTCCCTATAGGGCGCCAGGGGTATTATCACTTCATTTATTCATATGTGGAGTTCGAGCGTCCACCGCGCTGGTGGACGCTCCGCTAGCAAAAGGCGCTCAAAGAGTAAGATAAAGAAGAGTTCCCTTTGTCGCGAGCGCGTGCTCAATTTGCTACAGCTGGCTACGCTATATGTGGTTCTAACTGCGTTGCGCCAAGCGACAACGACAGCCTGCCCCTCCACCCCTATATGTGGTTCTAACTGCGTTGCGCCAAGCGACAACGACAGCCTGCCCCTCCACCCCTATATGTGGTTCTAACTGCGTTGCGCCAAGCGACAACGACAGCCTGCCCCTCCCCCCTAAAGTGCTCAGCGCTTAAAAGACGCGTGCCATCAAGGAAGGATTCAAAATAGAACAGAAAAGGGCGCATTATTTGAAGCACTTTTCTGTACATCTTTTAATCGTTGCTTGATGGTACTCGTATTTTTTGTATCTCAGTAATTTTGTACCAACTAGCTCAATAAGAAGTTTTACCAAGACCGATGAAACCGGAGCTTGTGCTGTGTTTTAAGTCACTTAACTTTTAGTCAGCATGCTCACCCATGGTGTAGCACTTCTTTAAAACAGTGCTCTCAGCAAAGCGTACAATACGTGCCGCCAGAATTCGGACTACACGTCTGAGAAGAATTCGAGGGGGGCCACTTGTATCGGACTAAGTTTTCGAGAGCGTTGCTCCTCAGTCTCCACGACGCCATGATTGATGAAGGTCTGCAATGTTCCCTGTTCCCTACAGAGAGACGGAGCTGTGCGTGAAGTAACGGCAAGTGCACAACCGTTGCGAATGTTCAGAATATTCAATGGAACCTACCCACCTTTCCCCACATAACATGCCAAGTGATAAAGTTTGCGAGAGAAGCCGTTTTGCGAGCGAAGGTACTTGCTGACTCTTGTAAACGATCACACAGGCTTGAAGGATCACCTTAACGTGAAAGATCGCCTGTCGCCTAACGCGCGCGCGGTATCGGTGCTATGGTTCAAGCACTCGTGAGGACGAAAAAAAACGTTACAGGTTTAATAAAAATCATGCAGTTCGAAGTAAAGTCCGTGCCTCATTATCAAGAAATTTACATAATAGCATTTATAATCATCTCATAAGGAACTGATTGGTGGTTAGATTCAAACTACGCGGTTTAGCAAACTAAGTCAACTTCTTGCAGTCAAAGCGAACTTTGTTCGTCACTGATGCGGAATGGCTTGTCCAAAGCATCCAGGTAACCGCGGAAACAAGTTGCCTGACTTTGCCAGATGCAAATTTTATAGTCACATGCTTTTTCTTCTGCTCGAAGTAGCAGTCTGCTCTGTGTGTTCTTTCATAGACATAAACTATATTTTTTACATTTATTTATCTCAACAGAAGAACTCGGATATTTTCTTGGGACCCTGCTTATGTTTGCTTGTGTTATCAGGAAGACAAAAAAGTTGTACCGGTGAACTTTATGCTCCGTATCGCTCAGATCTGATCACTCTGATTTCTCTTATTTATGAAAGTGCGAGAAAATAAAGTAAAATATCAATGTCTCTCTCTCATGCATTACAGTAGGTTCTTTCTTTTAATGTTACCCGTCAGCTCCGAAAAAGCAAGACCTCCACGTAACTGAACAAGGCCGGCCATATCTCTATGTCTACTGTGATTAAAACTGCATACACACAAACAGAGGAATGTGAATCATGATGTGGTCACATATTCGCTATATATAAAAGTGAACTTTCATGCCATTCTTCTCTGTATATAGAAAACACTTCAAGGGATTCTATTTAGGAACGCTTGCGTTCTGTTGATTTTGACGAGACAGAAAACTTTTGTCAACTCAGCTGTAAGTTTTATCCATAAAGGTTGGCAAGCATACAGCCAAACCACTTTTGTTGTGTTATGCAGGCATCTCCATTCGAATTCTCCAAAAATGTTTTACAGAGATCCTTCCAGAGCAGCCTTCGAAATAACTGAAAACGGTTGGCATTACAAAGAACAAATGGCTTTGAAAAGGGTGTCTTTGAAGGAGGTTGTAATACATATTCTCTATGTTAAGCAGCTGGTGGCATTTCTTGCCCTTGTTTCGCACTCTCCCAACTGTAATCTACGTACGTCGCGCCATATAGGCCCTAGCACTTACCGATCCACGTCATTAGATATCGATCCTTCTCCGAATGCGCCTCAGCATGCATAAACCTAAATCCTATCCTGTAATTTATACCCCCCCCCCCTAATATCGTGCCTACCCCTTTCTTGTCAATACCAAGGAAGAGATATACATTTTTCAGTGAATCTGAAGCCCTGCATTCGTCACAGCCGCGACTGATACGATTGTTTTAATGAGGTACAAGCAGCGGCATAGACAGGATATTTTTTTTCGCGGGGGGGGCACCTCCTTGATGTCAAGTATAGGGGCCGGGCAGGCAGCTGTGGTCCAGTGTAATATTGTGATCCGTATGCCATGCAAAAGATAAAATAAAAATAATGGGAGGGAGGCACGGGCCCGGTGTGCCATTGCCTGGCTACGCCACTGAGTACACAAAAAGCTATACATAGGCTTTTTAATAGAGGTGCTAGGTGTGCTATATGAAAACTGGTTACGCACAGTAACACACGCATCACTTGATTGCTTTTTGCCCTAAAGCCTTGCGGTCTTTACGCAGTGCGGCGAGTATTTTTAGGTGGACGCATTTACGTCACGCCCATTTTTTCTTCACATATTTATTTTCGTTACTTATGTTAGCTCGCTAAGTTCCTAGCATTTATCCAAGGATACGCGGCCAGAAGGCAAGTGTGATTGGCGCTCTTTCCTCGTATCTCTTCTATGGCTTAAATGACATCTCCCCTTACGATACACACTGCTGCCACTAGATTGCGCTCTGCAGAATGCAGCTGCAGCCAATAACCCGATACCATTCAGCACCTTTTCCCATTTGTATTATCTTATTGTGGTAATATACACCGACCAGTGCCGTATACAAAAGGCAAACTGCGCAGCTATGACAGAAAGGAAGCACGGGAAGCGAAAATATAAAAGAAAAAGAAAAAAATTTAGCGTTCTGGCGAACACATTAGCCCCAAGCTTCGGGTCGAGGAGTTTTGTCTGACCAGCTCAATGTCAGTGCTAACAGCTTCAGTGAGAAAGAAGGGCAATGTCTATGGACTGCGCTGCCTCTGAGCAGTGAACCACAGTTCATCTCCTCTTTTGGTTCTTACAGACAGTGTCCCTTGCCCTGATAGGACACCTCTGCAATGTGGATGTGCTCGGAACCGAACTTTCCCTTGCTGGATATGCAGGTGACTGCTACTTGCTATTAATATAGATGGAAATTCGAAATGCTTCTTCTGTATGGATTCCCGCATGACATTAATGTAGACAAGCTTCATTGCCTGCATCGCTGTGTCAGAACATTCAACACATTAGCATTGCAAAATTGGATATGCGTATCGCTTATTCGCACGAAGAATTGCCTAAATGAAAATGAGGATTCAAAATTACAATAATAAACTTTTGAGGCTCTACGCGCCAGAGGAATATAGGCACGCATTAGTGCTGGTGTCCGGATTAATGCTGTCCACATGGTGTTTCTTAACGTACACCTTGTTATATATAGTGGCTGTATAACAAAAAAATTGCCCAAAAATCCTGGAAAAAAGCTGGAAAATGCGATATTTAGCACCACCTTAAAAACTGCTTTTCCTGTAGCGACAGGCATCTTAAAACGGTTGAAGACATCATTTGGGGACAGTGGTTATGAAAGTTAAATGAATGAAATTCTTAAATAGTGCAACTAGGTGTGCGAGCGGGCTAGTTGGTATTCCATAATGTTAAAGCTTCAGCGCAAAGACGTGCACAGCAGACAAAGAAATGACGAGGACTGGCTCACATAAACAGCTTAAGTTCACCGGCACCTGGCGTAGTGTGTTGCTTTTTGGGTTTAGTTTCCTTTATCACCCTCATGCTTGTTATTGCTATGATTGTTATCACGTGTATCCGGTTATATATTAGTGTGTTCATTTAATAAAAGTATAGTTGGAAGTCAACGCTCGTCCTCGACGTTTCTTTGTCTGCTTGCACTATTTTGCGCTAGAGCTTTACCATAGTGGACTTAGCCAGTTATTTCGAATGGTAGGATTGAAGTTCCTCACGCGAAGAACCCATTGCAGCTTTGAGATTTAACAAAAATAAAGGCCTCTAGCAATTATTTTGGTGTAATTGAATTCAACCAAACTGAATGTCGAAACCGAAACCGAAGCACCGATGATGAGCGCTACAAGCTGACGACCAGAATAACGTCACTGTTAAAGACAACGATTTCAGAAGTGTAGTCCTGCCGCATTCGTTAACGAATGTGCGCCATCCACGCTACAAACGCAAGCGCAGCCCGCACACCCACACTAAGAAGTCCGTTTGTGGTTGATGCAACGATGCTCACTCATTCTGGACAGATTAACGTGAGCGTTGGGAGAGTTGGTAATTCGTGGTCAAGAAAATATCGACAGCGCGGAGAAACACGAACGGACGAAAAGAGTGCTGACAGGGACAAGCGCTGACTTCCAAACAATTTTTAATTTAGAAAGTACATATATGTAGCGAAAAAATTGCACTGCGCAAAAGAACATGTCACGAGCACCGCGCATGAACGCTAAGAAGTGACAAAATTAAAAACAAAAAACAAGACACTATCTTACGAGACCATTCGCACACAAAAAATAATCTACTTCCTTTTCGTGCAAATCAATGGAACGCATGCTCATGCATGCCTCCCCCAAACGAGCAATGTGGGGCGCCTCTACAATTTCTCTAGTGAGCGCTTGTAAGATACTGTTCTCATTTTTTTTTAAATTTTGTCACCTGGAACTTTTATGCGCGGGGTTCGGCGCATGTTCTTTTTGCGCCGCGCAATTCACTACATATATTTGTATATTCTGAATTAAAAATCAGTTGGAAGTCAGCGCTTGTCCGTGTCAGCTCACTTTTCTTTCGTTCATGTTTTTCCACGCTGTTGAAATTTTTTTGACGATCATTCTGGACGTGTCAAAAGAATATGAAAGTCGCAGTTTTCCGTGTTTAAGTTTTGGTTTCGCCGCTGAATTTGCAAAAATTTAATTGGGATTTCAATTTAGGCATCCGAATGTGTGCAGCTAGACAAGTTCTTTTTTTAAGCACTCGCTTGCTTTGTACGGAGCACGCGTATTGTTTTATTTGCTAAGCGAGAACTGGCGACAAGCTCTTGTGTTTCCGCCAAGCGACCACACGTGACATCAAAACTTAATAGTTTTGTTTACCGAGCGTCCCGTTTGGATTCCTTATTTCGGAAGAGGCTAAGTCGTCACAATAGATGGATGCTGAGCATGCCATCTTTCTGGCGAGGTTATCTAGGAGGGAATTGTCAGTGTGGCCCGACGGCTCCGATAGCTACGAAGATGACAAGCGGACATTGTACACAGGTAGATCAATAATGTGGTACTAATCAACGCCATCAGAGGTACACAGTTTGTGACATCATTATGCAATGAAAAGATGTGTGCCTGTGTAGTGTGCATTAGTGTTTGTTTGAGTGTGTTTCTTAAATTTCGCACTGCTGTTCTCAAGAAAACCTTAACAAAATTATTTGTTCAAATATCCACCTCCTGCAACTCACTTTATATTTCCACAGTACTTCAGATATTGTAAACTATAAGTACGCTTGCTGCTTGTTTCATCAGTACTTTATTCTGGCCAGCCTTGTGCTCGTAAATTTGAGCTCCTCGTCAAAAAGATAAAGATTGCCTGAATGTCTCGCTTCCCAAAAAATCCTCATCTTGTCGCCGGTCGATTTCAACCATGTCTCGAGTTTGTCGATGCGCGATGTGGTGGCAAGCGCAGTACGGAATCCTATTGCGGCGCCTTCTTTGATACATTCGATGCGGCCCCGAACGCGTGAAGCGGCGGATGTCATCTACAGATGCTCCAGTTCTTGCCATATTGTTAACATCCCCCCTGCCAGACGCCATGTTTGAAGATTGACGACTCGCTTTTCTTGATTACCGTTCAGGATTAATTTTTAAATTGGTAACATACAGGGGACGACATTGACAAGCGTGATAGGTTAATTCGCTAGCGTATTCTGATTTGTGAATAACACCTTAAATGACTCTTCAAAGATCTGACAAGGATCCTCGGATACCATCACATTTTTTTCAAATGGGCTTTTTAAATGTCATGCACTTTGACAAGTCCACATTCCTTATATCACCTAGGTAGCTATTGCGTAGGAAATAACGCACAGTCACGGTATGCATAGCTAATATTATTTCCACGGTGCATACACTAGCGCATATTTCTCAAGCCTTTATCTTCAGTCTCGCACAAACTTCGCAAAACTCCATTCAGGCCGACTTCAACACGACCCGCGACTTTGGCGATAATAAAATGGGACGTGCCTGGAAAAGGAGCCGACAAAACTGTGGAGCGGTCGCGAAATTAATGCTCAAAGTTTCTTCGTAAACAACCTACCGTAAAGCTTATACAACCGTGACCTCCCAAAAATAGTGCAATATGCACCCTGAGGAGTTTTTATGGAGGTCAGTATATGCTTGCTCACAAGACTCACGTCTTATGAGCAAGCATTCGGTCTCACGTTCGGTCTTTTTATGACAGCCTTGACTCATTGAGCTTTATTACTTTGCGCTTGTTTGAAGCATGCTATTTTATGTGGGAGCAATAATCTTCCATATGACGCACCTCACTGACATTAATTCTCACTCAAAAAGCAACAACCCCGTTTTTGTGTTGTTTCCCAGAAAGTGAAGCTAGCAAAAACGGACTGAAAACTTTCCCTCGACTCGATCGCAAAGGAAATTCTCCTGCTCTAAAAGGATTTAGTGGGGTGACCTGAAAAAATTTGCTGTTCTTGAAGCCTCGTTATAAAAATTTTCGGTGTTCATTTTACCTAGGTACTCCAGGGATTGCAATTCGTATGTATTTTGTCTGTTTAGGCATAAAACGAAGAGCTACCCCATAACTTTATAGGTTTCGGATTTTATATTCAGTTAACGCCACCTTGCTCGTATTGCATAGGAAGCTGTTGAACAAGTGGAAGAGTTTATTTGTAGGTTTAAAAGTTGTTATTTTTTTCGGGGACGTCAAAACAAATTGACAAAAATAAAAGGAGGTTCATTCAAGATTTTCACCGGGAGCATGGCGATGAAGCGACCAGTTTACCAAGCGCCGCTCGAAGTTATTCGATTGTACAGAGCAAGACAATCTATAAGAATCAAGTGCGAAATTCGCAAGCGCTTGATATCGTACGAGGTCGGGATAAAATAGCACACTACCTGTCTCATCACAGCGGCACTCCACGACAAAGCAGCGGGCGATTAGCGACAAAGCAGCGAGCGAGTAGACGTGTTTGCGCACCTTCTAGAGAATTCCCTGAGGAGGCTCTGCCTAGAATTTTTTTTGTCGTACGCACACATCATCGTTGACGTTTTGTTCGTGCCTACCCGCCCCATGCGTAGCCACTTTTCGCTTGGTCTGGTGGCCTAGAAGCCCTCTCGTGGCACTTCGACGCCCGAGGTCCTAGGTCCGATGTCCGGCCACAGCAATTTTTATTTATTTATTTTTTATGCTGCAGCAATGACCGTCCTTCCTTTTCGGAAAAGACGACTCGAAGCTGAGAGGCGTCTTCTTTTTTCTTCTGTCAGTTGTATTGATTGATCATATGACGTCGTGGGGACGTCATTACATGACGGTATTTTGCATTGTTTCGCTTGCAGCCGGTGACGCTGGCACGGTCGTCCTTGCCCAACGTCACTTTTCGCATTTCACGAGACATATGAGGCTTTCGCCTTAACAAATAGTATGCGCGCTGCACTTCCTGTACAACTGAACAAGGTGCAAATGTTCTAATGAGCATATGCTAAATGGAAAAATGCTGTGCCTTTCTCGGTTTCTCTTTATAGGGAGCCGGCGTGCTTACGCACTTTCCGATGCCTATGATTTCTGCAGCGATGACGTGGTACTCCAGCCAACGTTATATCTTCCCATTTTCTCGGAACGACAAGCAGGAGCATGCGTCCATACTGCAGGCCCACTGACGCGCCGCTTGTTCCCAGAGGCCTCTACGCCGGGTGCGCGGGAATGCGGTGGTTGAATCCGGAGCCCTCTGGTTCCTGGCCAAAGGAACTGCAGCGACACAGAAGGCCGTGGTGGACACAACTCTGTATCCATTTCCTGGGAAGTGCTTCTGCGGTAAGCAACAAGAAATAAAATATGACTCATACAGGATTTTACAAGTAGTATTGCGTAGGTCAGCGAACCTTCCGAGACTGGAAAATCGTCTTGTGCCACCAGCTTTGGCTGGTCCAACGGGCGGAGATGATGGCAAGGGACAGCGGAGCCCTGGAATAGGGGCCCGACCATTCGCAATGCCCGCCTTATGCGAAAATGAAGTTTTGTTCTCTCTCTCTCTCTCTCCTGTGTGCATTTATGTACATTTCATCAACATTATGACCGTGCTGCATAGCTTTGCTTATCATCCACCTTAAGAGGGTGAAATGACTCATCAATTTTTACTTACCTAGTTCGGCCCTTTGACTGGAGTAACAGAAACAGAAAGGCAGCTTGTGACCACCAGCCATTGTTGAGCGGTTCGAATCTGGCATATCTACTCGAGCGCACGCTGCACGGAGTTACCAGGAGCTACACATTTTGTAGGCCTTTTTGCCGCTTGGCATGCGGGCGCTCTGATATATCGTCGATCGTTTCTATTGTCCTGCAGTGCGTAAAATTTTTTTCCAGCTCACATAACACCAGTAGTGTCCAGTGTCCATTATTTTAGTCGGAATCTAGCTTTTCTGTTTTTTTTTATGCTGTATTGTAAAACTTTTGCTTCTCCAAAAAAGCCTAAACAGCAGGACTTCTTTGAAGTTTTGTAAAAAAAAGAAAGCAATGCATCAACGCAATACCAAATCTCCGTTCTTTTAGGCTATGAAGTCTTTTCTATGTTGTATTTATGCTATGGCACTCATACCAATATTTACGCTACATTCGAGTTGAACCAGCTGCCATCGACTTAGGACTAAGCGTTTTCTAGCAATAATGGCTCTTGTAGCTTGGTTTTCCTTCTTTACGTTGCAACCTCGCATTGTTTACGGTAGATTGCATCATTTTTGCGATCGGTTTCGAGGGAAGCCGTTTTACGACTCTATTCGTCACGGCTTACGGCATAACGCTGCCTTTTCCCAGGAGAGCAATCGAATCCTCCATTAAATCTCCGGAGGCATTAGGACGGTTTGATGCGATTGCAGAAGTGCCGACGCCCGTAGAATCCAAACCAAAATACAGCCTCGGCTGTGCATCTTCTCCTGACCTGTATGCATCTCGCACTGTTTCTAGAAAAAGAACGGCTCCTATTTCAAGTACATCACCATTCCAAAACGTCATTATGAGACAGGAGACGGGTGGCCTGAAGAAAAAACAATTACTTTTATTTCAATGGACTCGCAGCGTGAAGCGTCGGACAAATCCCTAAAAGCTCATCTCCTCATCATGAATAATAGAAGACATAGCAAACTCAACGAGCCTCCTTTGCTTTCACATGGATTAGTTTCCAAATTCACCCTACTTAGGATGTATAAAGATGTATCCAAGTTTTTTGTATACATTTATTAAAACGGGGCTATTTTAAATGAATAGAAATATTTAACCGACAGTACTACTTCTCTTTCTTTTTTTAGCCCGGTTGGAATGGGTAGGTCATAAGTTTTCGGATGATATTTTAAAAAATATATGTATGCCATTTTTCAATATGATAGCATGTAGCGACCTTAATTCTCGACATCTTGTTCATATACTATCATTTAATGCTTATATATATGCAAGCACGTGTACAACACGCGAATAAAATTTTTGCTCAACTGCTATATATGGCAATCACTGAACTTGCCGTTTGACGTTTTTTAGGGCAGAAGAAAATGAGTCACAGAAGTGTGGATAGTAAGCAGCTCTATCAGTGATGCATGCGAAAAAGAGCAAAACGTATTCTAAGTAGAATCGTAAAAAGTGTACCTTTTTGTTTGAAAGTGTTACGAAAAAGCACGGGAAATATACTCGGTCAAGAGCGCTAGAAGCTACCCTGTCATCGCATCAGCATACACCAGCTGCACTTCGCACCACTTTTCGGCACAAATTAATAATATGCAAATTTCAGTCGTTCACTTTACTCGCCATCATCTTCGAAATACCACGCATGCTTCCATGCGCCTCCCTAATTTTGCCTGCACCATTGGAATGTGCGCCATTTCAGCATCCCCGGAGGCGCTTACGTAAAAATAAAAGTACTGCTTCGCTTTTCCTTTACGCTTTTCGTATGTACCCGTGTAGAAATAAGAGTTAATAATAAAGAACACTCTAATGAACTTATTTGAAAAATACGGTTTCGCTCTCCGTTAAAAACAATTCTTCTAAATGCAACAAAAGCAGCGCCGTCCAATCTTCCAACAGTTGAGTAATTGGGGATTGAGGCCGTTATTACTTTCATGATGCATGCTTAAAATATAAATGTCCACTCAGGGCTGCTTCTTTTTTGCCTTTTCGATGCACTTCACTTCAGGGCGTTGCGAAATTGTAATAAACATATGGCTGAAATTAAAATTTCTTCTAGACACAATCTGAAGATGCCGAATCGTGCGTGTCTATAATTATTTATAGAGTAAATTATTTTTAATGTAGGGTTGAACGTCGATTTTGCAGCTCGCATTATCAATAATGCTCCGTTAATGGAGAATTGAGCCGGTAAAACTACTATACGTGTCGCAAATGAGTTCTGCGGAAACCCGCAAGGTGGCGGAAGGGTTATGAAAGGGAAAATTGACAACCACCCGTTTGTAGCACGAAGCCACAAGAAAATCCGTACGGATTTCCTTGTGGCTTCGTGCTACAAACGGGTGGTTGTCAATTTTCCCTTTCATACTATACGTGTCACGCGACAGACATATTTTACGATGTTTAAGTTGAGCCCATTTTATGTCGTTTAATTATATATATATATATATATATATATATATATATATATATATATATATATATATATATATATATATATATATATATATATATATATATATATATTCAGCAGGAAAGTTCAGTGGGCTCGGTCTGTATAAGAAAAAAACGGGTACACGTATGAGAAAGCAATACTTTTATGCCTTATGTCTCTGACGAAGGCCGTGTCACGGCCGAAACGTAAGGCATAAAAGTATTGCTTTCTCGTAGGTGTACCCATTATATATATATATATATATATATATATATATATATATATATATATATATATATATATATATATATATATATATATATATATATATATATATGAATTGAGTACAGTGGTCAACATTCATGTCTAGTACGACGGAGCGTCGAGCTCGGAACAGCACGAGCGACATCTGCAGTTCGAAACGGGCCACATCTGGGCATGAGCGGCGCCAATGATTTGCCTGCCTTCCAGTTTCCGTCCTTGTTTACCGCCGTGGCTGCGATAACTGCTTTGACCGTCGGAAGCACTGTCAACTGTTTTGCGCCGAAAAAAACAAAAAAGAAGGGCACCATCACCGGATCGGCGCCTTTGATACTGTGAACTTATTCTCGGTTCGTGGTATCATATCATGCCGAGAACAATTCGCTTCGTTTTTTTTTGTTTTTTTTGTGGTTTTTTGTTTTTGTTTAACCGTTCAGAGCGCTTTCGACGGCCACAGCAGTTGTCACATCCGCGCTGATGAACAAAGCTTAAATATACAAGGGAGGCACGTCGTTGGCAAAGCGCATGCTCAGATATGCCGAATTTACGACTCTAGATGTCACTCGTGCTGTTCCGAGCACGACGCTCGGTCGTTCTAGACATGAGAGTTGACCACTGTACATGGGTGTTCCGTATTCGCATTGCGTGCCATCGAGATTGTCATATGCCAATAAGCTCGAAAAAAAAAAGGCCCTTTCAGTAAACATAACTTTTTGTTTGATTGAAATGATGTAGCAGAAAATGAAAGGTTTTGCTTCATTTGAAAGTCTCGTCTACATATTTCTCAGCCCGATGGGAATTTCTCCCGAATGAAAAATATTTCCTGTCAGGCTATTCGTTATGGGCTAAAAATTTTCTTCTCAATTGGTGAGCCATCAGGGCAGGCCGTCGCAGAATATGTTTGATGATTATTCTTTGCTCCAAACTCACACTGAAATTATTAAAGCTTTGAGGGCAGTAACACAAAGCCTCCGCGCGGCTTCAGACAGCGAGGAACAAATTCTGCAACGCACATGCAGTTGGAAGAGCTTTCTTAGCCTGTGTACATGATGTCATGCGTGTGGTTTGATTTGTCACTTTATCACTTTCTGCTTAAGCATTACGAAAACACCCGATGGTTCCCCTGCGAAACAGCCTCTCTCTTCTGAGACCGCTGTCTCTCGTTGGTGTTTACCTCCCCTTGACACATTTCCTTCGAATCTCGGGCTCCCGCACTCACTTTGAAAGGAACAGAGTGACAACAAACTCATTTCTGTCGGAAGGCCCGACGCAATTTTGTGGACGGCTCACTCCTAAGAAAAAGATTCCTTGCGATACATTTCTCGGGTGCATTTTTTTTAATGAGCCTCCTCACACGCGTTGAGCTTATCAAGCAGATCGCTACAACCAGTGCGTATGACTGATGATGCAACGCTTATGTATACTTGGTGCGGCTTTCCCTTTCCTTTTATTTGTCTACACTGAACTGCATATTGTGGTGTGAACGGGAAAGCTCACCTGTAGGAATGTGCACATCGGAAATATTGAAATTTTGCGAAACTGTAACGCCCAACACGCGTTTTGGGCGTCGCGACATGCGAGCACCGTGGACCAAACTAAAAAAAATAAAAAAAAGCTTCGCGTTTTTATTTTGTATTTCGATACTACCGCACACACGATGTTTGTTGGTCAGCGAAAGGTTAACAACATTTGCTTCCTTCGCGAAAACAAAGCGATGGCTGCTGCGTATCGAAATTTTTGTGTGTGCGAATGTTCTCACACACCGTGCGGTATTGCGGTATTGCATAGGCATTGGCTAAACTAGCCAGTCATGGTCTGTGCGTCCTCGATCGTCATCGGCGCTCACGAACACTGTGTCACGAACTTTAGGCACTTTGCTAATGGAAGCTAAGGACCTAGGACGCTTGTTTTAGCTATATCCCTGTCATCAAAAGTAACTTTCTGGAAATTGTAGTTACTGCCAATTGCTTTGCTCCGTGTAGTTTTACCCACGTACGGCTTTGTCTCGCTTTTGCCGTGAATAGTTATCATCGCTCCTCATAAAAAATAGAATATAAGGTTGTTTAACTGAAGTTCCTGAGGATCGCATGTCTTTTTTAATCTTTACCATGCTACCAAATTGTTCCAGGGAAATGGCTAGTTTCTTTTTGAAGGCATCGTTGGCACTTCTAACGACGTCAATGGGTATGTTGAGAATAAGGGCAGGAACTGAAATGTAATTTCACAAGTAAGTAGTATAAACAGGGCGGAGAATAAAAAATAATTAAGAACAAAATAGTCGTGGCGTTTTCCACATCTCTGGAGACCTGACACTAACGAGAATCATTAGGCAAACGCTGAAGTACCGGCTAAAGTGTCGGCGTAGTATAATGAGGAAACGAAAATTAAATGTCATTGCGCTGCACAACATATATTAATAAATGCGACGGAGTTAATTGCATTCCATGTTAGCAAACGGCCGCCGTGTCATTCAACATTGTGTGACTGTGTTTGGTTCGTTATGAATATGCGAACTCGTTTCGTGTCTCATTTTTTTGCTGCGTCTTGCGAATATGTAGTTTAGTACACGAAACGCACACGTTTCATTTTTGAGCGTTGATCAGTCACTGGCATCAGTCCTAACGACCGATCATTCAGCGAAAGCTGTTCGCCGTACCAAGCGGAACAAAATTATTCATTACTCCAGTGATTAGCCCATAAATCTATTGGTACAATACTCCCACTATTTTGTAATAGAGAGGCACAACTAAATGGCTTGGGCGGATTTGTAGTAAGCAATAAGTAAGTACCGGCATGACGTGGTCAGTTTAGACTTGGTGTGATATAATTTGGCTAGCTCTAGTATTAAATCAGCGCACTATGAAAAGTGTGTCACTACATCCACCTTGAAAAAAGTCTATTCCTTCATTGCTTAATCAAATATTTGACGTACAAACCGAGAATGAGGAAAGGAAAACAAGGATGGTATAGTACTTTAGAATGTGGCATGAAGCCTCGTCTAATGACAAAGACAGGCACGTTTTTCTTTTTGTGTTTGATGCGTGTTCATACCGAACATCACCGGTAAACAACTACGCTAGTGCCAGCGATTCGCACCAGCACTTAAAGCATGCGCTTTCTTGCGGCAACAATAGCCTTGTTTACTAGAGCTCCACACCACCAGATGGCGTCTTCCTCCCGGCCACCCACATTTACTAGCCCGCTCACCCAGTTTTCCTCTAACGGAAAGAAGTATGTGGAAACACTTAAATGTGAACTGTTTTGTGGGTATGTATATTTGTATATGTTTATGCACGTGTAAGTGCATGTGTGCCTGCATGTGTGTACCTATGTTTATGCGTGTGCGTGGGTGTTCGCATGTCTGTGTCTGTTGCTTAACGGCGCTTGTGCACATGTGGTTCCTGAAGCTGTACGTTCTTGAGGAGCAACTTTAGGAGCACCTTTCTCTGGAACATTTTTTTAGGTCACGGAAAACTGATATGAACCTGTAGTTTCTAAAAAAAAAACACTATTCTACCTAAATCAAGGTAGGTGGGATGCGTTATCCTCCGTTTATTAATCTTCGACCGTTGTGGAAAATTGTACTATAGGCCTAAGACCTATGACATACTAGAATACATGCTTTCCGAATGCAGCACGAACATGGGAGCATATTTTCTCCAGTCATATTCTAACGAGTTTTCTTTGTTGCGAACGTACTCCGAGTGGTATAAGTATCTGCTCCGAATATTGTCGCACGGTGTTAATAAAAAGTAGGGGCTAAACTAAGCTTAAGCAATGCGTGCAAACTTCGATAGGAAAAGTCGCTTAAGAGAAGCACCTCAGAATGTAGTGGTGCCCTGACTGTAGGGGGGGCGATATTTAGTGTGCTTGTAAGGGGACACTTTAGCAGAACGGAGATTTGGGCAAGTTGGTTGTTATTCATCTTGAAAACAGCGTTGTTTCTTCCTTCCTTCTTCGTGCTCGTGTTGTTGCGCTGTTTTCAAGATGAAGGGGACACGCGTAGATAGGAGAGAGAGAGGGGGGGGCGCGCATGCGCAGTGGGAGTGTGGACGCCGTGGGCAGGGATGCCTAGAGGAGAGAGGGGGGGAGTGTAGGAGAGGAGAGGGGGGGACACGCATGCGCAGTGGGAGCGTGGACGCCGCGGGCAGGGATGCCTAGAGGAGAGAGGGGGGGAGAGGAGGTTTTTTATTTTTTAGGGGTTTGCGAATGCGCAGTAAAGGTGGTCACGCCGCACACCACCACCGGATTAAGCTTCGCCATAAGATGCTTCACATCTAAAATTGAGCAGTCGCTTAGTTCGGCTATACTAGGATATACGTAGCGTGAGCTACCTGCTGGCGGAGGCGCACAGCTGGGCAGGCGCCGGTGCGAGTGCGTCTGCAGCGGCTATGGCGTCACTCCTCTGGGATGCGCAGACCTGCGAGGCACGCGCGGTGGCGGTGGCTCCGGCGAGCCAGCTGTGCGCCGTGTCAGGTCACTGCTCCTCGCGCATGCGCAGCACGGCTATCCAGCAGCCACGTGAAACTGCTCAACCTCGGCCAGTGTAGCTCACGCTACAAAATATTTGAAAAGAACGACCTGAACATGGCTGCCATGAAAATTTGAGTCACGTGATTTTGTACTGCCGCATTCTCTTCGAAACTTTAAAATAAGGCAACACCGAAAACCTGTTCTCTGGATTCCTTATGCATTCAACGTTCATACCGCGTTCTTGATATTTTCAAAGCACAAGAACAGCACGTGAGGAGAAGAGAATGAAGAGTAACCCGCGAAAGACAGCACGACACGCCAGGCCATTGCATAACACTCAGTACCGTCAAAGCATAAGCTGGAGAAGCGACCTTCATAGAGATGATTCTAAACTTTCTTGGGGCGGCTACTGGATGTACAGATGCGAGTTACCCACTATGCCACAATCATCATTAGTTTGCGTAGTGCGGAAGTACCCACTATGTTGTATTTCATCGCTTGGTGAAGTAGCCAGGTACCCACTACTCGTGTGCAAGGCTGTGCGATCATGTACGTATCTGCACAGTTTGTTGATCCTGTGGCTGGTTATGATTGAAAATTGGTCAGAAGCTTTAAACCACTCACCCGTAATGCAATTCGCATTGTGTGACGGCTCGTATGATTTTACACTTTTCTCACGCAATATTACGCCTCTTAATACGATTGTTATTTCCTTAATGCGTCTTTTCAGGCGGCTTCTATGTTCCAACAAACACTTAGAGCAACAAAAACAAAAAAAAACTATACCACACAAACTGGGAAACTAGTAGTTTAGTGGCTAGGTGGCGCTTCAACCTGTCACTGTGCGTCGTCTTTTTGAGACTTAGCTTAAACTATGGCTGCGCGCTCAACTATGAAAGCCGGTGGCGTAGCCAAGGGGGGAACGGAGGGTTGGGGGGTTGAAACCCCCCAAAATATTTCAATTTTGCTTGCGTATATATATACGCACGCTTACAAACGCACGCACGCACATCCATAAAGTATGGTTGAACCCCCCCCCCCCCCGAAAAAAAATTTCTGGCTACGCCCCTGATGAAAGCTTAATAGTTGCAATGTAATATAATTTGTAGACAGTCTTCTGGAGTGTATCATAGAGGCTGGCCGTGTTTTTCAATAACCCAAATGTAGGAACCAATAAACATGAAAAACCTGAAATGCTGCTGCATAGCTATCGGAACATGCTGAGAGAACACCTCTTCGGCAAGCCAAGAGACAAAATACGAGTGTGCGTTCGAAAAGACCATAGTGTATTCTTTTTGACATTTTTTTCTAGTTTCCTTTTGCGCCGTTTTCGAATACCTGGTATCTCAACCACGTTCTGCATTCAAGCTCGAATCCCTAGACATATGCTTTGTTTTCCTTCGTGCATGCATGCCTTTCACATTTGAAATCGGCGATGGCGTTTGCATTCCTACAGGAAAGATATGTGAAGACTGGGAATTGGAAGAATCTGTAGCAGTTGGAAAATGTCTGAATATTCCGGTACACTTACATTCTTTCGCTGCGGACTATGTCGCCCAAAAAAACACTTGATAGCTTTCCTGCAATACTAAGCAGAACGATAATAAACGTGATTTTCAAAATAAGTGGCCATTTTCTAGAGTTTTTGAAGCACTGACAAACGAAAGAAACACTATATACCTGTGAAATCTGAAAAACGCAGAGAAAAAACCTACTACCTTATTTTTTGTTATCAGTTGCATAGGAAATATACTGGAGCATGTATACTCTGTGATTATAGCGTGGCTCACAAACATATGGAGGGTTGTTTTCTTTAAACTGCAGATTTTAAAATTTTCAGGTGCGATACTATTATTGTCGCTCTTACTTTGGCTACAGCTTGAGATATGAAGGTGCCGTCTACATATTAACGAGGTCCACAAGGTATATTTTTTATCCTTGAGGGCTTGAAACGTGCATTTGAGGCGTTCAATTGATAACGCTTCAGGGCGGCTCTAGGGAGGGCTGTATTACTAATGCATCAAAATGACAAAAAACCGGTCGGAACGGGCTCCGGCACGCCAATCACTGGAATGTATATATTACTAAATGCTACCCAATCCGTGTAGTCACCAATTTCACCTAAAATTTCTGTCCTACGCTGTTTAATCGTGAAATAAATATCCTAACATAAGCGGTTCGTGGTAATCGGAATACCTTGATGGCAGGTGCTGATGTGGAGATAAGGCTCTCCTTCTTAAAAAAAGACGCAAAAAAAACGACGTACCTACGACATTTCAAAGATATTCACAGAGCTTCGCCCGTTTGCGTCGGCTTTAATCAGGCCCGGGAAACGATGGCAGCAGCGTGACGGCGTAACATCAGTGGTTGCTCTTCCGACATCATTTGGGCTCAGGAGCCAGATCAGATTCTTTTGCCTGCGGGGCCGCGGCTACTGTTTATGCGTTTATTGGCTATGCGTGCACGTGGTAGTGACAGAGACAGTTAATCAGTAGCGCCGCACGAGTACGTTAACGACAAGGTGCCTCTGCCGTCGGTGGGGTCTCTCTTGATTGCATTCGCCCGGAGGAAATTGCGAGCATCTAACGAGGTGTCACGTTACAGGGCAAGCTGTGGCTCTGTACGCCAGAACCTACGCAGTGATAATTGAAAATGCCAGCTTGCCTCCACCTAGATCACAGACCGCGTAACTACTATACTACCTGTACTGTACATTTTTGTTACTCGTTTACTGTCGTTTCACCGAAAGCAATAAACGTTATCTCTAGGACATACATACATGCGGAAGTACTGCACCAAGTTACGCCTAAGTTTACCGTACTACGCGCTAGGCCCCACTTATTAGGTAACGCTTATTAGAGCACTTAGTAACGCGCAGCTTACATAAATGAGAAAGTGAGCTCGTGATAAACAGAATAGATCAGAAAAGCACCTGTGCCAACTTAGCCCAGTGTTCCGCCCTAGTGTCTTGTAAAGGCCCTTACGAAAATCCCATATATGGACTTATATAAAAATTACCATATATGGCTACATCAGGAATTGGGCATATTAGGGCATATATGAATGCTCGCCATATATGTGCCATATATGGCCTGGTATGCCCAATTCCTGATATACCCATATATGGATGATGCCTATATATAGCCATATATGGCAATCATCTATATATGGCTATACATGAATTCAGCTTGTGCGGCTGGCATAAATTGCAGCTCCACAAATCATTCTACAGCTAGAAATATTGCACTCTAATAGTTAATGGTGCCTCCAACGGTCTGCAGTCGCTGTCGTCTCCAATCAAAGGGTATCCTCAAAACATTATTGTTCAATTTATCCTCATTATTGCTCAAATTAACCTCAAGACATTATTGCTAAAAATGTAATTTTGCTGGTTATTAAAAGTTTGCGGTCAGCACATGTCCCTGTTAGTCAGGTTTTCCTGAAAAGATACGTTGCGGTTAAATTGAACGCTTATCGACATTTTCTATTAAGTTTTGTAAACAGATTGTTCGCCGTGTTTTTATTTAAAATCTTTTTTGCGTGTCACTTGAGCGTCTTTTGTGAGTCAAATGGAATTATCGGCTTGCTCTTGACCGTATGGACTGCGTGTGCGTTTAATAATTTAGATGATTTGATATGCAACCTTTATGGAGTTCGATCAAAAGCGATTGGTATGCAAGCTTATGATGCGCAAGTATTGGCTAGGAATGAACTGTAGCGCAACTGCTAAAAATGGTGGCTATAAAAGCCTCTGCGAGCGTAGGAACGGAGGCTATTAGCCGTATTTCTTGCAAAACAGACACTAATAAATTGCTTTTTTAAAACGTAATCCGCTTTCCATACTTCTACTAATACATTATTTTAAACAGTTGCAAGCCCTAATCCCGATCAAAATTCTGTTACAGCACTGACGGATTCAAACATGACATCCCATTTGTTTTGTGTGTCTAACGACTGGTATGAGCAATGACTAGAGATAACCACGTTATGGTGCGACGAATCTGGTCTCTAAATATAATGTTGGCTCTGATCTACGTGTTCTGGTCGAAATAACGCTGATATGACCCGAACTGTAGACGGTGGAAACGAAAGCATGTGCGTTACTCAGTGATAAATTGTCCTGTTTCAATCCGTGAGCACTGTACACCACCTTGACAAACTGCAGTCGCTATAATTTATCGCCGCGAGCCCTTATCGTCAACACGCGTAATTCTAAAAAGAAGGGGATTGTTGGCCGAAAACAGACAAATTAGGACACGACCACATAAATCGCATGACACACTTGGGTATGCAGATTGCCAACTCTTTTCCATTTGTCAATCGAGCAAGTTGTAATTTATCTTTGGTGTTCCCTGAAACGTCAAAGCAAAAAAAAAAATCCAAATATATTTACAACTATTTTTATTGTTACGAAAAGTACACCACCACGAAAACCATAATTCGTTGTTGTAGCGCTTGTTTCCGATTAAACAGGCCGAATCATGTCTGCAAGAAATAGAATAAAAGAAAGTGTTGTCGTAAAAATAAAATCGCTCGAACACGATGCCCTAATCGCGTAACCACAATTATTATGAAGGTATTTACTCTTAAAGCATGCACACCGCTACGCTGTCTGAGTTTTCATAATTTTTAGTACAACATGCGAAGGCAATCAAAATGATAAACTTACCGTAAAGTTTAGCTGAGGCTTGTGGTTCACGGAGCCAGTCAATCCAGAGAAACTTAATCACACCTAAAGGCGACCACGTCAATTCGTACTGTTTTTCAGAAAGAAAATTGCGAGGGAAAGCTTACACGCAAGCTTAGGTGTCCATTTTTTCCGCACGAAAAGCTAA
>JALIZH010012087.1:0-62056 GCA_030522465.1 Rhipicephalus appendiculatus | reverse complement strand
TAATGTTATATACCTGTGTACTCGTGGTTGGTAATCCAGCTAAAGCTGTCAGACAATACTGCCTTCGGTTACATGCAAGGGGATGCGTTTACTTGGAGCTGCTGAACATCACTTCTCCTAACCACGGGGCTATCTTGACCAGGTGACTGATTGATTGTATAAGCTATCTACTGACAGCATACTCTGGGACCCAGGCATGGGTACTCTGTCCGATGACACGAGGATAGCTGTGTCGTCCATTATCCTAAATTGCAAAGACGCACCGACCACTAAAATTGATGATTTAAAGTGCACATATCTATATAGCGCGATATTACGCAAGTGCTACAGTAGCGTCGAACTCACATATCTGCACCTGTGACTCCTTGCACGATTGAAGTCAGTGATAAAAGCTGCTAGAAGCCAGAAAATGTGTCGCGTGTACCATGAATCTTTGTAGTTTTCGCATCTTTTGCTGTGGTATTCCTATGTACGAATAAGCTTGGCTTAACACGATACCGAGAGGTTAGGACGAGGATACAGACAAACGAAGAAGACGAAGGGTGGACGAAGATGCAACGACTGGAATGGGACGTGGAGCTAGCCCACATTACCACGTCAACGAAATACGGCCGACGTAACTGAACCTCAGCCGTCGTACCACAAGAGATAAGACCCCAGTTCTCTACCGCAGTGTACCATCTCGAACTGCCTTCGGAGCCTGCCACAGAATTACATTCGATAGTGCATGTTAAGATCGCTCAGTTGCTTCTCTATAGTGTTTTGTCTCTCAGCGTTTGTCATTGCATTGATCTTGCACTGCGTGTATGCGCGAGTATTGTCTGTGACAATTTAAAGCACAAAGCTTTGCTTTACCACTCATTGATGTGCACTGTGGATTGTGTTTGCTTTGCCTTCAATAAATGTTCTTACGACCTAATACAACACAAGCCGTCTCCGGTTCCTCTCCTTTCACGATCCTGGCACAGGCTCACAGTAGTAAACAGGTGCCGAATACACAAAACTTCTGTTTCGTAAGTGCGTTTTCTCATTGGCCAGTAGGCCTCAATAATCAGAGCCCCCCGCATCGTGATTGGGTGAAAAATTCTGTTCCGAAAACTCTTAGCGTAAGACCTTTTTCTGAAGATGGGCACGGATGTTTTGGATACGGAGTCATGCCACTGTGTGCCAAACGTGGCGGCTATGACGTGTCTCGGCTCCACAATTACTTCCAGCGTATGTAGCCTTCAAAAACGCTGCCTTCGAGAGCTTTTTTGTTACTCTCACGCGATGGCCCGTATGTCACCAATAGGCGATGCGCAAAGCGCCGACGACGCCATCTGCCGCCACGGGTCAAAAGGGCTGGCGGGCTCGGGTGAGCAGTGTTCCCACGAGCGTATAGGCTAGTGCGCGGAAGGATGTGTTTTTCATCGTGATGTAACGATTCTGTCGGCCTTCAGCGATGTCGAGAAATTACTGCTGCGTTGATGACTGCTCAAACACATACAAAAACTCGTCAAGAACGCACTTTTACAAGTTTCCAGCGCTGTTCCATTAGCAAGAGAACGGCGGCGGTGGATTGCGGCTGTCCGACGCAGAGGGCAAGCAATCGCGCCTTGTTTGCGGCAGTGTTAGGCGATTACCTAGCTTTTATTTCTTCATTTATGTCGCTACGTCTTCAGCGAACGCTACTACGCTTACATTTGGTCGCTTCGCCTGTATTTTGGACGCTACAATGAAGATGGGGTTGTTGTTACTGATGACACGCGATGCCGCTCTTGAAAAACGAATGGCGGGAAGCGCAATGCCAGAGAATGTGGCGCAGGATACGGCTCCTTTACAAAAGCGCCATGCAATCACACGTCTGCTACGCGGAATCGGCTGCATTCTACCTATTGATGGCACTGGAATGCGATCATCGGTGCAGAATGTTCGCGGTGCACTCGCCTCAACTATATGCATATTGTCTGTACGACATGGCACCCGTGAGCATTGCAGTCTTTTGCGTTTTATTTCCTTTCGCGTTTTCTTTTCTTTATTCTTGCTGGTGGTTTGCCCTGCTGGTTTCAAAGTTTTACCAACGTTGACCCTTTGCGTGGCGGCCCCTGCAATATCCATGCGCTGGTGCGGCAGCGCTCCCTCAAAATCTACTACATAAACACATGGCATGTAAACGAATCTGGTGTGTCAAGAAAAAACGTTGGTTCGCGCGTCAACGCATGCAGGAATTAGTGATCGGGACGTTATAAAGAAAGCGGCATTCTTACGAGCTACACTTCGTAGGGAAGCTTGCCGACGATTGTCAGTGGTAAACACTTCGCGCGTATGGTGACAATGTCGCCCCATACAGCTGTGACATCGGACGGATGTTCATTATTATAAAGTGCGGCTACTTTGCGCACACTATCACGCAAAAGTAATTATTTGGGACGCGAACAAGCGGCAAATCGCACGCGCGTACCTCCGACACGCTTGCAGTGAAAGGAGGCGTCTGCTACGCGAGCCCGCCTGCGGTTCCAAGGGCCGCCGCTACGCGGCTTTCGGTGGCGCCCCTACAGGCGCTGCGCATCGCGAATAGAAAACTGGAGCGGAAAGCTCGTCATTGGTTATGTGTCACTATAATATAGTGAGCGATTGTGATAGGCGAACGAATAACGTAGGCCAGCGGCGTAATTCGCAGATGCGACCAAAGAAGGCCATATGGTGGTGAGTTGTCGACGCTTAGATGGGTTGCTCACGGTAAATATGAAGTGCGAGTAAGTTGGGCTAGGTTTTTTTTTGTATAAAGCACGCGAAATAGCATAAACATAAACACATGACAATCGCCAACGAGGTGTGCTAGGAACAAAAAAAATCACCTGGCCAATCTTTTAAATAAAGTGCCAAATTGAAAAAAAATTAAGGCAGCTTCGCACTGGTGCCAAGGCTGAAGGAAGTGCGGAGCTGGGCAGCCATCTTTGTTTCTCTTCGGTTTTCTCTTTCTTTCCTTCTCTCTTTCTCTTTTTTTCTTTTTCCATATCTTTTTGTCTTTTTCTTTCTTTATGTGTATTTATTTCTTTTTTATCGATTTCTTTCTCTTTCTCGCTCTTTCTATTTTCCTATTTTTTTTCTCTTGCTCTCTCTTTAGATTTCATGCGTGCTTCCTATAATGTGTTTCCATTTTTATACGTGGTTTTGCCTGCGTTACGCCAAGCTCACTAGTTGTCTTTTTGCTGATGATGATAAGTGATCATCATCAAGGCACTCGAAAAACAAGAGGAAGAAGACTTCTCCTTGGGGCGAGCGCGCGCTCAATACGCTACACATGGAGTGTTACTCCAAGTGACGACGACAGCATACGACAGCCCAGCCCCCTAGAGTGCTCCGTACTTAAAAAACGAAACAAAACATGGCTAATTCCTCTGTCATAGGAATCGGTAAAACACGAAAGTGAAACGTATGCTCACAGAGGTTGTTCAGTTTTTATTGCGCATTGCTTCGCCACAAGGGCAAAGGAATGAATGCTATAGTAACAAATTGTAATGTCACGCGAAGAACGGCAAGCAGCTGGAAATTTGCAGCTTACTCCTCAAGCAGAAAGGTCGCACGAAAAGAACATACACAGGACGAGGGCGAATTAACAACTGTCACAGCTCGACACTTAAAGCGTGCTGCTCAAACACAAATAAGTTCGCTTGAAACGAGCTCAGAAGTATAGACAGGACGAGCGCGAACTGACAATGATATCTGGGGTTTAACGTCCCAAAACCACGATATGATTATAAGAGAAGCCGCAGTGGAGGGCTCCAGAAATTTCCTCCACCTGGAGTTCTTTAACCTGCACCTAAATCTAAGTACACGGGCGAGCGCGAACTAACAGCTGCCACAGTTACTTCTTTGTGTCTGAGCAGCGCGCTTCTTTCGCAAATGCGGCTGCTGCAGTGAGCGAAGTGACCTTCGTGCTCTCTGGAACTTCAACGCGCCAGCGCAAGACGTACAAACCGCCCCGATCACGAGATAAATGCGCGAGCATCACAAGGCGGGGAGCTACGACCTTTAAAGCGCACCTTCTTGCCATCTCGCTAGCCATAACGAGAACATGCTGAAGTCGCCGATCTTTGAGTACCGCCAACAGTAAATGGTGTGCATATAAATAGCTCGCCGTTTGTACACCGAAGAACGTACGGTTTGTGACCGAGTCGTTCCGCCCCGCGCGCTGCGGAGCGAGAGGTTGTAGGTTCGACTCCCGTTTTATATTTTGCAACGTCATATCCGTGACGGTAATACGTCAGTGGAGCCGTGGTGTACCCCGGCATATAACACTTTCGTTTCAAAAAGTTTGAAGTTTGTAAGAGTTCTTTCTCATTGATCAGCACCAATCATGATGTCCTGCACTGGAGGTGGTTAAAGCTTTCTTCAGTGAAGATTCAACTTGAGCTAGTTGATACGACATTCAATAATAGTAGTTGCCCTGAGCCATACGATAGATCGAAGGGATAGGATACGAGCGTAGCCGATAGAGGACGGGATAGGATTCTTTGGGCGAGGAAAACGCCCTGCGAGCGAGTTGGTAAACTTAAAAACGAAAATACCCCTATTGAAAATCCTGGGTTGGTGGATGCCGGAATCGTTGGTGGCTCAGATGGAAATGATAGTGGATGTGGTGAAAGCTGTAGTGGATAATGTGGGAACTGTGGTGGTCCGAATGGGTGATGATGGCGAAAGTGAAAAAATGATGACGGTGGTGGTGGTGCTGGCGAGCTTCTGTTGGTATTCAAAATGACCAGTTGACCAATACAAAATGACCAAAAATGCTGGCTGATGGTGGCGATGCCAAACATGCTTTTATGGATGGCTTGGTGAACAAGCAAGCAACCATGGGTTCACTCTGCTCAAGGACCTACCTCATGAAGGCATTTTGTGTTTTGTCAAAAAGTCCATCAAAAGCATCCTCCGTTCTCTAGTCCACTATTGACTGGGACAGTGCTTGGGCTGCCTGCTTGGCTCCAATCGCACTGCGTTTGGGACTTTGAGAGCATTGGCAAGTTGCTAGCATGTGCCCGACAGTTCATTTGACGTGTTCAGTCCGAATGGAGTCTCCGACTTTTGCATCTGTTTTTCATAACCTCTCATAATCGCTCTCCGATCATCTCTAAGTGATCACGGAGATTATAACTCCTGGATAATAGCCTGAACCCTTTTATAGTTCTCGATGAATCGTTTGATTAAGTTCACTCGAACTCTGTATTTGTCGGACAGTGGTGGAAGACTGCTTGCCTTTGCAGGTACTGCGCATGAATCGTCGACGCATGGGGAAAGAACGATGCCTGTGAACGGCAGCTGGCAAATATTGTCTGACCTCTTCGTTCTTTGTCTTCCTTGGGCTCAAATATGCCGACAAAATTTTGTTTAAATGAAGTTCCATTGTATCATAATGATACAATCGAACTTCAAAATAGACTTAGCAAATAGTCATTATTGGTGTACTAAATGGAAAATGAGTCTGAATATAGTAAAATGTGCACATACTGCATTCATTAAAAAGAGGAGACCAATGCAGTCACGGTACTATCTAAACAATGTACTATTGAAGCAAGATGGCACGTACAAATACCTAGGTGTCTTAATGTAGTCTGAGTGCTCGTGAAAACCAAACCTTAGGTAGATGCTGTTATAGCAAAATCTCGCAATGCTTTGAATTTCATTCAGTTCAGTTCAGTTTTCAGTTTCAGAAATTTGTTTTATTGTTTTCTTGTACAAAAAACAAAAGGATGTTGGGGCTAAAGGCATATAGCCTGACAGAGGGCCCAACACCCTTGTACACAGTTCGTACAGCATAGCAAAAATAAAAAAAACAGCTTTCGCGACATCCAGACCATCATGAACAAAAGAAGCAGTAGAGAAGAAATAGCTCACATAAAAATTTTATGTTACATTGAATTTGACTTTACTATACAAATCTTGTACTTTACATCCCTAAATAACAATCACTCAGAAAAAATTAGATTAGAAACATGACAGACATGTGACACAACATTTTTGTGGTTAATACATACATGCAGTACAAAATTCCATCGCCAGACTACCACCATTGCTTACATCAGAATTTTTTTTTATGATCCATCAAACCAAAGCCATTCAAAGAAACTTGCGATGTTTGCATGCAAATTTAACGCGTACGGCATGTACTACCTGTGTCCGACCAATGTTAGAGTATGGCTTTTGGGCGGGACCCCGCCGATGTAAGCTTCGTTACGCATCTAGAACAAATACAAAACCGAGCAGCCAGGTTCGTCTTAGCCCTTTCAGCCCTGGATTTTTTATTTTGATCGGAGACTTTATTTGTGTGTGTTTTCATAATAGTTAAGAGCTCAAAAGCCCACAACCGAAAAATTGAGGCAGTGGTGCAATTATTTATGGATTAATTAGCATGGCATCAAATTAGGTCATCAGGGTTCAGTGCTTGTGAAAAGAGAAAAAGGGCTTCTTTATTCGTGCTACTGACTAGAGTAGACAAAATGTGAACTAACGTCATATTTTTCAGTGTGATGCTCAATAAAACAGCTTCGCTACGTGGTCCCGAAATCGGCGCTTACCCGCCTCAGCTTCCGCGCCTTGCTTGCTTGCTTGCTTGTTCCTGTTTACTTGGCTCTTACCCACTTCGGGGGATTGGCCATGAAGCCGGCGGTTAATATAAGGGGGGAATATTTAATTTTGAAAAGGGATGTGAAGGAAATCGATTGCCACTGGAATAAGAAAATTTTTTTTAAGAATGACCGGACTATATAGAATAATAAAATAATATGGAAATCAATGAAATAATGAAAGGAATTTTGAAGTACGAAAAATTGATAGGGAATAATGTTAACAGGGAATTCTTTTTGTGTCAACAAGAAATTCGCATATAGCTAAGCAGACGTTCCTGTTGCTAAATCCCAGAGACGACGCCCCAAGGGAAAGAAGATTTTGAGGATTCAGAGTAATTTTTAAGTTTCCGAATAACTTTTCGAAATGCTGTTTTCTATGGCGAGTAAAATGACTGCATTTGAGCAAAAAATGATCAATGTTTTCGGGCTCTTGGCAGTAGTAGCACATAGGAGATAGCACCGAACCAGACCTGTATAAATAGAAATTCAGAGGGGGGAATACGGCATCGAAATTTTGTAATAGACACTTCCAGTTTTCGAGTGGGGCACCATTTGTTATTCCAGGCAAAAGAGAGATGGCCATATTCTGGGACGGGTAATTTCATATTCTTGGCATCTTGAAGTAGAGAATACTTTCGGTATCTAGACTCTGTAATAAAAGGTGTGTCAGGCACAATCGACATTACTGGGCCACCTAGGGACCACCGCGCGAGCGTAACAGCCATCTCGTTCAAAATTATTCCACGATGTCCTGGTACCCATACTAACCGCACGGTATGCAAATTTTGGGGGGAATAATGAAGTGAAATCGGCTTCACCCAAGACTTCCGTCAAGCTTCTTCTTCTTTGTGGCCCCCCAGCTTCGCAAACATGCCACAATATTGATGTCAATCGCCGTGGGAATGATTGAAGAAGTATTCCCCCAAGAATGAGCCGCTTTGGTTTCATTTCCGAGGTGCTAGGAGCAATCTTGTGTGGTGGAGTCAATTGACACCGCCAGGGCCGAAAGGGTTAGGCAGGTACAGAAGGAGGGCGAACTGCGCTGCAGTGAAGGCTGAGCTCGGGTGGCAATACCTTTTTGCCCGCCGAAATGGGCTGATTAAATTTTTTTATTCGATTTACTATAACAAAACCGGGACTAACAGAGAAATTTACCAGCAGAAACTTAATTACATTTCAAAGCGTTCTCATATCATACTTGTGATATCCTTGTGCACCTGCCAAGTCGAACTCGCATGCCAATTCATTTTTTCTGTGAGCAATTAAGAAATAAAATGGGCGTGCTGAAGAGAAGGTGCACTGTGTTGATGCGCGTGACCGAAGCCACTTTGGCACAGCTTTTGAAGCAGCTAAAATCTCGCTTTGGAGCAGTTACCAAGCGAACATTTTCTAACGCAAATATTTATTTCTAAGTTTGATAAGTTGTACTACATGTTTAAAGAAATAAATATATGCTCAAATACATCCGTATTTACTTCGAATACGCCAGATGATGAAATTTTGTTGCTGCTTTTCGTCAGCACCTCAACAGTGCTCATGAAGGAAGAAAGGAAGGAGAGATGATGGGAAAGGAGGTAATTCGGCCCACCCGGTCCGCGCGCGCTCGCGTCGCCTCTCAACCAAGGAAAGCCGTCAAGCAGGTAGACAGGCGAAGAAAGGATATAAACAAACATCACGTGACGGGCTCACGGGCGCGTGAAGAGTTCAGCGCCACAGGAATGTTCAACTTACAACTTCCACATGGGGAGGGCACGGATCGTACGAACGCCCGAACGGCAGACAACTTTCCTAGAACAGCGCGGACAGCTGATCCGTGAGATAATGCATATTTGTCGGGCCGATGCAGCAGTCCGGGCACAAAAACAGGCCCGGGTGGTGAAGCGCACGAAGCAACTGCATACCAAGGATCCGGCAGCCTTCCGAGCCGAATGCAAACGACAACGGCGAGTCGAGGAAGCGGCATTGCAGGCAGAACAGCATGAACGTGACAATGGCGGAAACGCGTTCGCCGGGGCCGACGCCCGCTTTCAGCGGGAGTTTCTCGAGCGGCACTTTGGCTTCGGCTGCGACGTCTGCAACCGCCTGTGGCCGCACGTTTCAGCTTCGCTGGTTAACCATCTGTACAGAATGCTTGGGCGGCGATTTTTTGGCGTGTCTTTCTCACTCTTGCTACTTCACACTCGCCTCTCCAATGCGCTCACCGCAGCCTTCTCCACAATGACCAAGTCAGCCACACAGCTGTGTTCCCTCATGCAAAAATACCCTAAATAGTAATTTTTCCCGTTATATATTACAAGAACACAAGCCTTCCCCGTTTCATGCGATAAGCAGTATGCTTACATTTACTGTTTGTATTTTACAGACAGTGTCGAGGCAACGATGCACACCGACTTTTCCTGAAAGCAAGTCTCGAAATTCTCAACGCAGTTCTGGCATTATTGGCACATTAAAGTAATTGCTGGTTTTGCTCGTGGATGAAAAACCACTAAAAGTTTTAGGCATTGCGCGCGTAAAAGCAAGAAATCTCAAAATGCACTTGTGCTGCTCAGACCATAAATGAAATAAAAGAAACATTCACAATGCAGAATACATGCAGGGGATAATAATAAATGCTCCAATTTCTATTCTGCCTTGATGTATTGATATTGCTGCAGAGCGAAGCAGTTGCTTGTCAAGAATAAAACAATGCTTTGGTACAAATAGTGCACAGCATATTTTCACAAGCTCTTCAAATGAAAAAGAAACAGATATGGACACTTTAATTACCTTTTTTAAATAAATAAATCAAGTCCACCACTTCAGTATTTTCATTGGTGTGCAAAAGTTCTCCCTAATCGCCAAAGTTCGCTTCAGCTCGAAACATACAGCTGTATCAGTGTGCCTAAATGTGTTTTAGATTTGATCCAAGTTCATCGCAATGACGCTGAACTGAAGAATTATTTCAAGAACTCTGCTGCCCTTCGGTAAGTTCACGAAGCAACTTTTCAGTGGTGCATGTGGGTTCAGCTGCGCTCATCATAGCTGTTTTATCTGAATTTTAGAACATGCATAAGTGTTGCCATTTAACCCTCTATTGCATGGTGTCCCATATTTGGCACATACCGATTAACATTTTTTTAGCGGGCGCAAGAGGACCAGTGGAGAACGTGACACAGAGTAATCCTTATAGTTATGTGCACTAAATATAAAAAAGCGCTGCCATCCCTAGGGCAGTATGAAATCTAGACATGAAATAGATTTCACGGTGTACGTGCAAGCTCAAATCATGAACAACAGTGACTGCTATATTTCTCTTGCAACCATTTTCTCGTTGCAGAAACAAGAAAAAATTATTCTGGCATATCTCGTGGCTTTGAAAATTCATGCTCATTAAGGCTCTTCTCAGTTCCGTTTTCCACTACGGTATATAGTCGGAAATCGGTATGTGCCATATTTGGCACAGTATGCATGTGAGTGATGAAATGTGCAATATGATGCCATCTATGTTTTGTTGCACAGTGCAAATATAAACAAAAAGAAATCCTCTGAGATCATGCAGCACACCTCGTTTTTGCCAGATTTCAGTTGTGGTGGTAGGTTTTGAGATGCTTCACGAAAATATCGAGTGTCAGCAGCAGTACCTGGCAAATTTTTGTTACATTATTGGCGTGGGTGCACGGAAAAATTATGCGAATTCTAACCAGTGCACGGTGATATTGAGCTTTTACGATTAGTCGGCAACTGACGCTCACAACGACAAGTCAGCGGTTGGAAATTCGGCCAGGAAAGTACAGCAAGGCGGCACCATGCGAAGAGCCAATGTGTAAGCGGCCATCTTGTACGTAGATGTCGGCACTCAGATGCACTAACCAAAATGTTCAATTATGCCTGAACACAGCAAGCAATTGCTTTGCTTTATTCCACAAATCAAGCTAAAAAGACTTCAATCATTGAGATATTGTTTTTCAGCCATGGCAGCAATTTTGCTCGCCCACTTGCATAGTGTGCCATATTTGGCACAAACCCTGATCTTCATTAATACAGTCACAATAAATCTGAAAATTTTTGTACATGATATTCTTCATGTAGTTAATGATAAAAAATGAACAAATAATTTTTCAATTCATTTTCTCATAATTCATGCAATAGAGGGTTAACGCCAATGCCACGTCATGAAGACTTTGCCATGACCGCTACCTTTTACAAAATGGCTGTCCTGTTATTTTTGCACATGCACCAGGAGACACAAAACGACAATTAAAACAGTATGCAATAGTGCCCAGCTAAAGCTCACAAAATGAGGCCATATAAAGAGATGGACATTTTTGGCGACAATATTTTGTTGTGTGAATAGCATCTCACTTGTCCGATTATGAAGCGAGTACTTGCCCACGTTTCCTCGACCAGCCAATCCGCATGCTCTAAAGGCAATATCGCTGAAGAGTGATCATTCGTGAACACTGTTCTAGTTCCATCCAAACACTTTTGTACATTTAGTCCAATTTTTACACGAAAGCGATAAAAAATGGCGTTTTTAAAAAAGGTCATCAACTACCTATGCAGTTCATGCCAAATCATAACCAAGTTCACGTATATTCCCGAAAAAACGTATTGTCTTTCCCCCTGTGTCCAAAATAAAGCCTATCTTTCACACCGACCACCTCGAGCATTGAAAAAAAATGGCACAACACATTCAAAGGAGGCAATGAGAAATCGTCTAACAAACAATGTCACCGTTTCAAAAAGTGCGCTTCTCGGCTTGCCAGGACAAGCCCACTTGACAAAAAGCGTTGGCTCCAGCAACATTCACGGTTTGATGATTTCTCATAACTTGTTGTCTTCATCTTGTCCCAAACTTCTGTCCATTGCATTGAAGAGGAGTGTCATACTGGCACATGCTTAAACAACAAGTTCTATCAAAGGGACAGTGTGGTCATGAACAGGCAAGAATAGACCGGAGTTTTCCACACATGCTGTGTTCTGCAAACCATTTTTGGTCGCGGGATTTGCCAGCATCGGCCAGAGCAGTGATGAAATGGCTGTGTGCCTCCGAGTGGAGTGCCAATTCACGATTCTCCGGCAGCGTTGTTCCATGCAGGAGAGTTTGGAGCAGGGGCTGGAAGTGTTCCGGCAGAAGGTACCGTTTTTCAGGCACTAGGTCGAGGCGATCAGGCAACGTTGTGTATGGCAGCCAGGCCACCGTGATGTGGCAGTAGTAACCGAGCGTTCGTTCGTGATTCGACAGCAGTGCTGCAGATGTGTGGTACAGCTTGTCAACATTGCTCTCGCTCACCGCGCCCAAGTCCTGTGAAGGAAAGTATTTTTGCTTTAAGGACGAAGCTTAAAGTTTTGGTAATAGAAATGAGCCAACGACCACACATCTGAAACGGCTTATCTGTTATGAAACATTCTAGCCGCAAAGGTAAATATAATACATGTGTAAATCAGCAGAGCTAATGAAACCGACAGATAATTAAGCCACGGAAAGAACAGGGGGGAACACTAAAAAAAGTGCGGAACGATTTTTGCCAGAACGTCACACGGCATGCGATCTTTCCACGATGTGGCAGACTTAGGCCTTAGGTAGCATGTGAGGGCGTATTCGACAGCCGCCTCCTCGTGCAAAGATCACATGCCCCGTGATGCGCTGTGGGAAAAAGTTTTCCACACTCGCCGCCTGGGCTAAGGGTGGCGCTGGCTACCACTCCGAGGTATCGGGAACACATAAATACCTTACAAAAGAGTGGGCGAGGGAGCACCTTCCCTTGTAGCTCAAGCGGTAGATCATCGGACACGTAATTCGAAAGTTGGTGGCTCGGATCCCACCGACGTAAAGGGTGATTTGTCGTCCTCTTTGTATTCTCTCAATTTAAACGAGAATCATTACTATACAATTAAGAAACCGCAAATTTTGTCCTCTGTGCTTTCCTTGGTTGAATTGTCTGTAGGTTTTAATAGTTCACACTACAGAAAACGGCCCCCCTCGGAGGTTTCACTTTCGTCCGTACTTTTGGATGATGTGTGCTCTACCTAAATTACACATGACGGAAAAATGTTTGCTCAACAAATATTCATAGTAAGAGGTGCAGGTAGTACAGAAAGAAGAAGAGGTGAATAAAGTTATGAGCACAAGGAAAGCACGTGATGCACAAGAAAACAAAGCAGAGCAACAATAATACAGTTCTGCATTTCGTCCAGCGCCATGCCAGTTCAATCGAAGAACAGAACTTCCACCGTCACCATGAAAGCCGATACCTACGCTGTGGAGACTGATGTCTTCTGCCATGTCGGGTGAATTTCCACCAAAATTGGGGGGTGGTCAGAATGTTAGAATGCTCTTTGCTTATCTTTCCTGAACTGAATGGAGTGGAAGTAGAGCTCCGTATATTGCTGTCATGTGGTGCCACAGCGAAGATTACAGTCTGAATGGGGCATTCAGGCAACCAAGCAAGAAGAAAAAAAATGAAAGAGGAACATTTCCTGGTGCGCGGACGAAAAGCAAATCGCGTTGCGAAAGAAGGGAGTGAGATGAGGAAAAAAATCCAGCCAGCTCCACCTCGCGGACGCTGTCGAAACAGCGAAGTTGATGCCCTTTCAAGTCTTCAGTTCGTTGGCGCTTAGCTTGGGCCTCTCGCACGAATATCGCGGTTGGCTCGGCGACGACATGCCCGTTCTCGCGTCAACTCTCGCTGACGCTCACGTCGGGCGCCTTTTTAATCGGGAGAACGAGAAGTGTTCGCCGTCTTGGAAGCGCAAACTCCTGAACAGACACCGAAGGGCTCTATATATAATGGCGTAATAGTAGCGCAAAAAAAAAAAAAGACGAAGACAAGAGTGAACACCACAAGCGTCTTTTTTTGCGCTACTATTACGCCATTATGAATCAGTGCCAACTAGCTCGCCTTTCCATTTTGCTTGGCTCTATATAGTCCGACGTTAAATGGACATACAAATTGTTTGCGCATTGAATCGTGTACCAAACCAAAACCACGTTCTCGGCTCTATTAGCAGCCTTCTGCCAGAGGGTCACATGTATTGTCATTGTCATCTTACAATGGTAAGCGAGCAAATTTTGTTCTCAATTCACGTAGGTAGCGTGCTGAAGAAGGTTTCTCTTGTGGCTAGAATGAAGTGGGCATCCGTGCGAGGCACTCTGACCAAAAAATTGCCGGCCGCATGTAGCAGTGGTGTTGTCTACCCAACGAGAAAGCAGGACAAAAATAAAAGCGCAGATTTGATGCTGTGTTTGGCACAGCGGAACCCGCGTGCGGCCAATGTGAGTGCGCTTTTGTGCTTTGATGTCGGTTTTTCTTTTCTACTTAAGTGTGCTGGAAGAAAATGAAGCTCTCGATATCGGAAAGAGCAAGAAGAGGCAGGTGGACACGCACTGTTTTGCCTGCATACCTTTTCAAGATTGTGGTGAGAACAAGACCAGAGAGAAAAAGCGTCGTGGTGTGCCTTCATCTGGATCAATGAAGAAGGTTCAACCCGCTACAGTGGTATAGTAGTTATGGTACTCAACTGCTGACATGAAGGTTGCAAGATCGAATCCCGGCCGCGGCTAGCGCATTTCGATAGATGAAATATGCTGAAGTCCTGTGTATTTAGATTTAGGCGCACGTTAAATAACCCCAGGTGGTCATAATTTCTGGAGCCCTCCACAGCCTTACCGGCTGCATTCAAACAGATGTCAAGGCTGCACCAAGGTTGTTCTAAGGCTGTTGGGGAAACTGAATACTCCAGACCGCAATGACCTGGTGTCTACCACAGCATGCACAAGAAAGGAGCCTTTCAGTATATTCCCTCCAAAATTGTGCCGCTTACCTCAGATAAACAGAAAGAAATTATAGCAAGTGGTTATTTAAATGGGAGAGAGAAATATGCCTGAATGTAGTGAGGGCCCAATCTCTGCGTTTTGCAAATTCATTTTTGGTACTTGCGGTAAAATGTCTGGAGTATATATATTAGCGGTCTTTCTAAACTTCCTAGGAATTCAATATGCGAGAAGTAGACTGCCTAAATATACGTGCTAATCAGCAAGCTATATCCATTCGAAAATGTCTTTGATTTTTTCATAGCTATATAATTTTCTTGAGCTAAAGAGAAACTAATGTGCTCAAAAACCATGGGGTATATTGGGGGCGAATTCTGTATCCCAATCTTTGTTATGAGGCTGCACTGCGAGGACGGGGGCTGCGTGTGACACACCTGCTTCAATGTGCAGCTACCTCAAGCGTTCATAATTTGCATGCAAAAGCTGTATTGCGAATGTGAGGAAGGTTTGCCAGACTTGCGTCAAGTAAAAAGCATGAGCGAAATTCTCTTCCAAGTTAAGGTGCTTCTATGTGCCGAGAAAAGCTAAGCCATTAATGTCGAGTAAATGAATTACTCACGTGATTCATGTTCCCGGAAATAAGAACGCAAATAAGTATGTATTACCGAAATCATCACCATGTAGCTGTATGGTTTTCTGTATGATTTTCGCATGCGATTCACCACATGTAGAAAAGAAACACCTTGAAGAGCTACATCGAGCTACACCCACGTCCCTAGAAGAGGCCTTCTGCGGTTGCCATTTCTAGAGCCTTTTAGGAAGCACCCCGCTTTTGCCACTACAATAGTATTCCAGTTAACTATAACGTAAATTTGCGTAGAGTCTGTGTGCATCGTGTCTGTTACCATTGAAGTGCACATTGTAATGTGCCATTTTCATTGTGAAAGTGCCTGACAAAGAAAAGTCATTCTTTATGCAGAACATATAGTTGCCTTTGTGTTTTTGTTTGCCCAAAACCTGTAACCTCAGGAGCGCAAACGGGACGTCTTCAGCTGGTCATGAATCAGGAAAAGCTACTACGGGCTGAAAACGGGCAAATGTCTGCATATTGATGACAAGCTTGCAGACTTTCATTAGGAGCCCCTAAACCACCTCCAATATTTTTCAGCCATTCAAGTAAACATTTTCAAACATGTCAAGTAAACGCGCGCATCGTGTTCAGAATAGGATCACGATCAGTGTATCGGAACGGAACGAAAACCGAAAATGAAAAACGAAAAAGATATTTTTTACCGGAACGAAAACGTAACCGAAACGTTATCTATTATTTCGTTCCGGAGTGAAACCGAAATTTTTTTATCGTTTTTCGTTTCACTCGGAAACTTGACAATCCGGAACAACTGAGGTCATGCAACGTGAGTAATAATGCACATCTCGGAGTACAGAACTAGCGCATACCCCAGGCAAGAATTCCAAAGTAAAGATGAGTTGAAATTGTGTGAAAAACGAGAATAGTGGCAACCAGATATGTTTATATTAACTCAAGTGGACTTTCGTGTGCCCGCGACACATTACAGCGTGGAGAGGGCATTCTCGGTGCGCAAGTTTGTTTTATATGAACAGTGGTCTCGCATATGAGAGTTACAATCGATGAAGGGCTGCTTCTGAGATCATACTCACTCCCTTGACGCAAAGTATTGAGCGTGCTCAAAATATTCGTAATTCACTTTTCAAAAAGTCTGCTATAACTTAGAAGGGCACTGGTTTGCGATGATTTGTAGAAATTCGTGGTACCGTTAGTTGTGCTCCCCTTAAGAACGTGGCAAGAACGTGTTCTACCCCTGTCCCACTTTCTTAAGAGGAGCGTGAGTAATTATACGACAAATCCAACAGAGTAAAAGCTCGTTAATTTGAACTCTAATGGGACTATAAAATTGTTCGAATTAAGCGGAGTTTGAATTAGCGGGCAGGCGCTAGAATGAACAGACATCGCGCCACACTGTGCGGAGAGAACCCAGAGAAGCCACCCGGACTCGTTCTTGAAAATTAGGCGATACTACACGTTTGCGGCAGGCAATTTCGTAAATTAAGTTCATGCTCTAACAGCGAACAGAATTTATTGATCAGTCAGTGATACACCAGAAACAAGCAGCCACTTGCATTCAAGTGAGCGGTGAGCCTTAATGCCAAAATATACGAAGCTATTTGTGCTCCAAAACACGTTCATTAACATGGCGGAGTCAACACAATCAAAATTTAAAGTCTCTCTTTCTTAGTTCATTTAGAACAATATTGAAATTGTCCAAGGAGACACGGCTAAAGGCAAACATTGCCTGACTGGGCCGAGCCACCCACACAGCAGCAGCAGCAGCAGACAGATGACATTTACAACAATAAAAGCATACATGCAAATCAATCACTACACTTGTTTTACACAGATGAAAGTAATGTGTAATTTAGGTGATCAGTCTTGGCCGATTTCTGCGAGGAGGGACGAAAGCCGGGGGGGCTCCCAGTTCGAATTAACCGTAGTAGATACCGACGCGCTCGAATTATCGGGAGTTTTCCCCCATAGAAATACATAGGGCTGTGTCAGTTCGAATTAACTGTAAGTTCGAATTAACCGAGTTCGAATTAACGAGCTTTTAGTGTATTTTTATCGTTACTCTAACTTCAAAATTTCGCATACAAATAAATAACGTTACGAACCGTTATGGAACTTTTTTTTCGTTCCGGAACAGAAACGGAACGGAACTTTTTGCGGTGGAACGAAACTAAAACCGTAACGAAAAACATTTCGTTCCGACACCCTGATTCACGATCAACAATGCCGCACGTGGCAGCGCTACGAGTCGCGGGTGCGCTGCAAATTCCAAGAAACAATCCCTTTTACTCTCCGGGCATTTCCGGCCTCCGCAATGACGCCTGGGATGTCAGCATGTTCAATTTGTGATGCTGTCGGCAAGCGATGCTGCGATTGGTCGAACAAGAACCTACGACTTCCTGTGTGTAAGCAGCTGCCTGCGCTCGAGTGGAGGTGCTCTGGCACGGCGTGTTGAAGTGCGGGTTCATCATGGGGGCAATCCTTTGAAGACGTGTGCGCGATGAAGGGCACATACGAGCACGATTCGTAAGATCATGGGCCGTCACGGCAACAGCAGCGGCTAGTCGAGAACAGAGTTGGTGGAGTCGCGGCAACTGGAAGACGGCGGTGTTTCGGCGGCGATGTGAAATGTCACGTTAGATTGAGATGGGGCACACGGCGAGGAGGAAATACGGTTTTGAGAAAGGAGAACAGCCGACAAACGGATGGCAGCGAACGCAAGGGCGAAACGAGTGATCTCCGCGTTTCGATGATCAAATGCGTGTAACTCCGCTATTACGGCACCAATTAGAAAAAATATTCACGGCTACGTGTTCATTGTAGACCTGTGCACAACTGCCACACCCCAAGTAAATCGCGACCTCTGTGTGGTTTAGGGACCCTTTAAGTAACTCATTGGTTGCAGAAAGCAATTATAACAGGCTAAACCAAGTGGGAGGCAGATAGGGAGTTAATGTTCTTACGGCTTCCAATAAAATAAGTAGAATATGTGCCGCTGTGCACAGAACGAATGAGAGGGTAATAGACAAGAAGTGGACTGACATTAGTTTGGTAAAGCATCAAGGTTACTAATTGTCGTACAGGGGTAGTGTATATGATTCCGTTTAGCTGCGGCCGCTTCTAAGTAGCACAGACAGGCCACTATGTTAACCAAAGATTAATTGAACATAAGAGATCGCTAAGAGAGGCTCAACATCTAATCTACATTTACACGGTCGAGAGTAAGTGCACGCCAAAATTCAATGAATGCGCAATTTTTATAGGAACAGAAATGCAGAAACGCGTCTAATGGTTGAGGCCTAGCATACCGATAATAATGGTAGCGCATGCTCAGTGAGCCAATCGTTGATTAACTTGCATAAAGAAGCCATCGAGTGCCTCAACACATATCTCTCACTTAGACGAGCACGCGTGCGGGATTGATAGGCTGCCCTCTTGCTAGAGCATGCGCAGTCTGTGTCTGCCTTCTTTTCTCCCTCTCTACACCTTTGCAGTTGTTAGTCGGCGTTTGCGATGTCTAGATTTCTCTCTCGCGCCCGTGTTTGCACGCCCTGCCTCTTTAACATGAATACCTGCCAACTAGCTCAGCTCTGGTATTTATGCTGCATATTGAATTTTTCAACGTATCGGCATGCAACTTGGGCACATCCAGAAGTGGCCTTAGAGCCATAAAAACAGTATCAGAGAAGAAAATGAACTGCCAAGTGAATAAATTTTCTAATAATTAAACGAAAATTCTGTTTGTCTCTGATTCCTTTTCTGATGATCCTCATAGGAGCACGTCACAGTTCTATTTTTAAAAATGTGGTCGCAATAGACTCGTGTATATTAAATGCGAAGCATTTCTTAGCGAACTTCGGCGAGTTTGAGCGTATCTATCTATCTAGCTATCTAGCAGCCTACGACTTTGTGCTCTCCTGGCCGTATCGTTAATGGGATTTATACCAAATTTGGTATGGCATAACATGACTGTATGACTATGTGACGAACATAAATGACAAGTGGTAGTATGAAAATCATGACTTCATGAGTGACATGACTTGCATTTCACGCTCATAGCGCGCTCGCGGCCGTTTCGTTAGCTTGATATACACCAAATTTGGTATTGAGTGCCATGACTGTATGACGAACATAAATGACAAGTGGTAATATGGAAATCATGACTTCTCATGTGCGACATGACTTGCATGCCACGCTCATGGCCTGCTCGCGGCCGTTTCGTTAGCTTGAGATACACCAAATTTGGTATTGAGTGACATGACTGTATGACGAACATAAATGACAAGTGGTAATATGGAAATCATGACATGTCATGAGCGACATGACTTGCATTCCACGCTCATGGCGCGCTCGCGGCCGTTTCGTTAGCTTGCTATACACCAAATTTGGTATTGAGTGACATGACTCTATGACGAACATAAATGACAAGTGGTAATATGGAAATAATGACTTGTCATGTGCGACATGACTTGCATGCCACGCTCATGGCATGCTCGCGGTCGTTTCGTTAGCTTGATATACACCAAATTTGGTATTGAGTGACATGACTGTATGACGAACATAAGTGGCAGGTGGTAACACGAAAATCTTGGCATGCATGTAATCTACAATGCCATTTACATGCCACGCTCATGGTGCGCTTGCGTCCAGTTCGCTAGCTTGACATACACCAAAATTGGTATATCGCGACGTGACTGTATGACGAACACAAATGACAGGTCGTAACATGTAAAACATGACATGCAAATTATGTAACGCATGATTTGCTCCTTCCTGGCTGCTTCGCATTACATCGATTCCCACAGTGAGTGGGATCTGCCGTCTTTTTTTCATTTTGAACATCCCAAATTGGGTGCGTGCTAGATTAGGATAAATACGGTACTTGAACAGAGTTTTTATCACGTTGGGCCAAGCAGAGCCTGTATTTTTGCCATGTTGCCCCCCACTGTAAGTCTACTTAGTTTAGAATGCATAAGGCGTAGCGCATCACGACAGGAACGGAAAAGAGGGACACACACAAACACACACACACAAACACACACACACACACACACACACACACACACACACACACGCACACGCACACGCACACACATATTTAATAAGTCTTTCTTTTGGGGCACCTCTGATAAACCCCACTCATAAGACAAAAAACTCTTCGCGCTCCCTTCGTGTTCGCCTCGACGGTAGTCTACTGTACTTACAAAGAAAAAAGCACGCAAGAATGCAGTACAAAGAAGGGGGACAAGCAACAACACGATTGGACGGTGTCATGGATTCGGGGGGGGACCCGGGCAATGAACTCAGTCAGAGACTGGGATTGAAGCAAGGCAAACATTTATCAACCCAAGAAAAACACAAAAAACAACACACGGCACTCAGAAAATATACATATGTACAACAACAATTAACTTCAAGCAACCGACCTCAAACTATTCACAAGCTATCTCTCTTCGCTAGACAGTCCTACTCATAGTCTGGATACTGAAGAGGCGCTAATATGTAGGGTCACTCTTACTTGACCACGTCGACTAGGAACGGCGCCTAAGTCTCGTCTGGTAGTCGACTCGTACGGTCATTTCTCTTGACCAATCCTTGCATGGTAGTCCACTCTGTAGCCCGACGCGCCAGTCGTGGCCTGTACACAAGCAGGCCGTCGTACCGCTGGCTAGACCCAATAGGCCTAACGTCGTCGTTGCGTTGACCCGGCGTGGTGTCCCAGCGCTGACGTGGCACACCGGGGATTGCCTTTGGTGGCCTGCAGCAGAAGGGGGCTTGCTCCGGGAACGTCCGTACTTGCCGGCCGCGGTAGCCGCATCCCCGAGCAGCCTTGCTCGAACGTCGTCGAGTACGCCGGCCACCCCTCGGGACGCCCGCGTCGGCAGCCGACTCGAACGCCCGTCGCTCCCGTCACCAGGGCATCAGCTGGCGATCAGACCTCCCGCTTCGCAGTCCACGCAGACAATGCCAGCTCATGCCTCTTCATCTTCGTTTTCGGCTCGGGTCCACGTGCCTCGAGCGCTCCGGAATGTTCCGAGCACGCGCTCGTGCCGCTTCCAATACTTTGATCGCTTCGTCGTCATCTTCTTCTTTTTTGCCTATACCTCTTGCTCGTGACAGACGGCTGAGTTCTATATTACCTATTGAACAGGTTGATATGCTTAGAGTTCTATATTAACAATGGAACGATATGCTTGGAGTTCAGTATTAACAACGGAACAGATTGATATGCTTGCAAAAGTGCTTTGCATCTCGGCGTCTGAGTAGGCTACAATGAGAAAATATTTAGATCGATATTCTCATGCTCCTCTGCGCATGGTACACAGTTTTTTAAAGTATATAAGCTTGTTTTCTTCTCAATGCGTAACTTAGCCGTCAGTCAGTGCTGTTGCTCGTCCCTCTTCTTTGTCCTACATATTTTCGCCCTATTCTCTTTGGAAGTATATACCGGCGAGAAGTCAATGTGGCTGGACTGCTGTTGCAGTTTAGGTTGCACTCAATTGAAGCACAGCTTTCATTACTGTTATTGGCATGTAGCATTTGATTTGTGTAAATTTTTTTCTGAGGTTTGTTGAGTTAGATAATGTGTGCTGTGCCACCGCCGTCACTTGTGTCTCATTTCTTCTTGGATGTGGGCGCTAGAAGACGAGGACGAAGGGAAGAAGGACACACACACTGGCGCTACTGACAACAAATAAAGTTTATTTCCATTACCAAGCCGACAGTTATACCTGTTTTTGCACACGACAATCACGTGGCTACTTGCGGAAAACATGAAACATTGAACAACATGAAAAATATGAAAAAGCAACAATGCAATCAACAACATGATGTGGCTGGAACCTTGATACTACAGAAATATTGAACGCTTCTAGATAGCCGGTAACAAGACGGCCTCAGCACATGCGCAAGTAGTCTAATTCCTTTTTACTGAGGGACAGTGACGTTTTGCTAACACAACTTTCGCCGAAATAGTCAATCTGCTCAGCTTCGATTACCAATCTAGTGATTTCAGACTTACTCTTGCCTACTATAACCGGTTTATCAAAATTGGGTTGGCACGTGCATTTAAGGCAATGTAGCGCCAAAAACCCATCAGGCGGCGATTTGCCCACTTTGTTGCTGTGCTCTCTGAGCCTATCATTAATGCAGCGGCCGGTCTGCCCTATGTAAACTCGGCCACATGACAAAGGAATCCGGTAAATGACGCACGTTCTACAGGGAATAAACGGTTTAGTGTGCTTCTTCGGGCATACAACACTAATCTTCTTATCGGGATTAGTGTTCTTGCACAAGTTACCCAATTTTAATGGCGCGGAAAACAGAACACGAGTGTTAGATCTGCCTGCAATTTTCTTAAGGTTATGGGAAACTTGATGAATGTAAGGAACCACCGCTACATTTTCTTTGTTAGGGGCGGATGGACCTACGGTGGTGGACCTATCTTGCGTACCTTTAGCCCGGCGAAGTAAGCCTTCTGCTACGGAAATGATGAGATGGGAGGGGTAGCCGGCTGTTTGTAGCCTTGATACTTGATGTTTGAAACTTGCGTCGACCAAATGAGAACATGATTTGATGAGCGCATTGTTTAGGCACAATTTGGCAATGCCTCTTTTAATGAGTTTAGAGTGGCTCGAGTTGAAACTAAGTAACGCCTTCTTAGCCCTGGGCTCATATGACCAGCAGGTGTGATTATCTTTAAAAACAAACTTCAAGTCGAGGAATCTAATAGTTCCATCTACTGGCAACTCGACAGTCATGACAAGGGGACTAAGACAACTGCGTAAAATGCATACAATGTCATCACATTGATCATGGAACCTATCCATTGTACTGTTAAAAAACACCATAAAATCGTCAACAAACCTAAAAATGGTTATACATTTAGTAGGTTGGCCTAGTGTCAGAGACAGACGCCGGTCAATTTTCGCTAAAAATAAATCACTTAAAATAGGCGCTAGGCAAGAGCCGATGCACACTCCTTTTTTCTGAAGAAAAGGAGTCTCATTTCTTAAAATGAATGTAGAAGATAAATAAAACCCTAGTAGTTCCAAAAAAGCACCTACAGAAACACCGGCTTCACAGGAAAATTTAACAGGCCCCAATTCGTCTATACATTCTTCAACACACTTCAGAAGCTCGTTATGCGGCAGGGAATAATAGAGGTCTTTAACATCAGCAGAGAAGGCCATAAGACCTTCATTAGCGTGAGCATTCACGAAATCTAAAACTTGGTTGGAGTTCTTTATAAGAAAGGGATCGCGAATCTCAAGTAATCTGAGTTTATCTAGCAGAAACGTCGCAATCTGTTTTTGCCATGTGCCTTTTTCAGAGATGATGACCCTGAAGGGAATGTCAGATTTGTGCGTTTTTGCACTGAAGAAAACATCCAACGCCAATTCAAGGTTCCAGCCACATCATGTTGTTGATTGCATTGTTGCTTTTTCATATTTTTTTTTCATGTTGTTCAATGTTTCATGTTTTCCGCAAGTAGCCACGTGATTGTCGTGTGCAAAAACAGGTATAACTGTCGGCTTGGTAATGGAAATAAACTTTATTTGTTGTCAGTAGCGCCAGTGTGTGTGTCCTTCTTCCCTTCGTCCTCGTCTTCTAGCGCCCACATCCAAGAAGTATGACAGACCAACAAGCCCGCATCGCCACCCTTGTGTCTCATGTCATCCAGTGCAAGCGCTCCCAAGATACATGACAAAATTCTAAAGAGAAAACTCTTCGTACTTAGGAACAATTCATAATAACAATATCTCAATATCTGGGGTTTAACGTCCCAAAACCACGACATGATTATGAGGAACGCCGTAGAGGAGGGCTCCGGAAATTTCGACCATCTGGTGTTTTTTAATGTGCACTGACATCGCACAGTACACGGGCCTCTACCATTTCGCCTCCATCGAAATGCGACCGCCGCGGCGGGGATCGAACCCGCGACCATCGGGTCAGCAGTCGAGCACCCTAACCGCTACACCACCGTGGCGGACTAAGGAACAATTCACTTCTTGACTCTACTGCATGATAATTTTAACATACAGCAGCCGAGCATATGCTGCAGTAAAACTCTCTTGTACAGGTAACTCATGGGTGTTTGCTAAAGTTGGGGACAGCTGCTCTCCCTTGGAGGTAAGGCTCAGGGTGTCAAGTAAAGCTTTCTAAGATGATTTAGGCACGAGAATTTTGAAGCATAGACATCTCGTATATTTGCAACCTGATATAACTGGTATAAAACTAACGGGAAAAACTTGGATGCCTCATCTAACGCAAGATCTGATGATTGGTAGTCAGCGTCAGCATCAGTGATGCAAAAAAAGACAATCACGTGACGATGTCATATGAGATCATTAATAAATCATCATCAGCACGACTTACAGATGGCCGGAGTGGCGCAATATTGACACATCGTGCTGTTCGCCAGCAAGCCGATGACTGTAGCAGTAAGCAAAATCCATTTTTATGAAGCAGGGACAACTGACAGAAAGCTACCCAAATCAAGGGCCACCCGTTAGACAAGATCTTATGCGTGATTTTATGCAGTGTCATGCCTTACCTTAGATCTACACGTCTTGCATTGTTTTTTGTGTGTTTTCTTTTTAATACTAGCATTCTGTGTAGCTGTGGTCCATCATCTCAGTTTCCTGTGAAGCCAAAGATTTTCTGGGTGGTGCCCTGTCAAAAGCCATTGCGGCGTGCCTCAGACGGCCAGACCTACTTCGGAAAATGAAATTGCACCTGGAGCTCACGCCATCAGTGCACTTTGGAAAAATAGCGCCGTGTGTCCCGATTTAGCCACTCCATCTAGTAGTCAGTGGTGCTATTTTTTTCTGCTGCGAGTGTCGTATATAAAGCGAACTTTCACAGTTATAAAGTAATATTTCACAAATATTAATATTTCTGGCAGATTTGCTCGCTAAAAAGTGACTGACCAGGAGAGCCTAGATCCACTCCAGGCATGTAGAACGTAGCCAGGGTTAAGCTCCGGATGAAAGGCTTGTCGCGCGCCAACCTGTACTGACGCCACACCCGAAAGGCACCCAGCGCAATGACCACAGCTGCACCGACCAGCAATGGGAGCAGAAGAAGCCACAGCAGATGACTCTGCGTAGGTGCCTCCCCAACTGTCGGCTTCTTGGAACCTGTCAGAGCTGCACAAAACCGAAATTCCAGGAACAAAATTGATGCCTTGTAAAGCAGCAACAAAATTCTGTCAGGCTGCATACTTAAGAAAAATTGAAAGAATGGTCAATACTGAATCACTCCGCTTAGTGCTTCTATTTGTTAATGATGACAATTAGACCTCACCTTTTAGCAGTAATGTGCGACTGTACATATTCACTCAATATAGAGTTCTGGGTCAGTTAACATGCTGATTTTGTGTGTGCTGCTTTTGTACACTCAGTTTTTAGCATGCCAATTATGCGGATGGCAGCATGCTTCTTTGTGCAAAAAGAGCATTCTTCACCATGGAGGTGTAAGGACCATGTTTACCATGCTTGGAATTTCAAATGCGAGAGGCGTATTTGCGATTTGCCGCAGCCAAGATTACTGCCACCCCTCGAGGCCGACGCATGCCCGGCCAAAATAACGTCTCAGGAAAAGTATTGCAGCGCCAAAAACGGAGAAACGACGGTCGAGCGTGTCGGCCAAGGGGATCACACAAGAGCCGTGTCTCCAGGTGGAAAAGTTCCTTCATGTTTATTCACGGCCCTTATATATATCCCGGCATTCTGTGGTGTCATTCAGTGGTACTGATGCACGCTACATGGATGCTGTGCTGCCATTCAGTGGTATTGCCGTGCACTAGAAAGGTAATGGCTAGTCTGAATGCAAAGAAATTGAGGAAATGGCTTGTTGCCTTTATGTAGGATTTTATAGTGCAGTTCCTGATCTGCCATTCTTTACCTTTCAAAATAAAGCCACTTGCTTCCGTAAAACTTTTTGGTACGTTTCTTCTCGATACATCTTTTATTATTAAACTACATTTTATCGGTGCAATGGCGCGACAACAAATGTAGTATTATTGCAGGTTAGTTATGCCTCAAACCATGATTTAAAATAAATGCTGTACAGAGGCATACTTGTAGAATATACAGACTTAAGTCTAATGTGCGTCAAAAATGATTACTAAAATAAATACAAGGCCTTCAATGCATCGGGTGTAGTCACTCGTGACGGAAGAGTCTGCATTGAATGACTGGCTCACTGCCCAAATTCTTGTCTTTAGGAAGTACTGGGAGAGCTCAGATCTACTTAGCCTGGTGATTGGGATCAATACAACGTCTAAAAAATTAAGGGGTCAGATTCATCTTAGGCATTTTGTTCTGTACTTCATCAATTCTGATGAACTGCACAAGCAGGTACAGCTTTTTCCACTTATTTCAAATATGTTACTTTGTCTAAAAATTACTTTGTTCTTGATATAATAAAATTTCGCCCCATGTTGTTTAAGTACACGATAAAACAAAAACTGTTGAATTAAAGATGGCTGTTAAAATACAACGACAAAAACTAATGACTAAACATTGAAGTAGTGCAAGCAGTTGGTTCTTTCCTTTCGCCGTTCTTAGCATTGCTTCAACAGAATATAGTTTATGCTTTGAAAATTACTTGTTATATTGATGATAATTATTTAAATGCTTGTGCTTAAAGCTCTGCTCCTCTGTTTGGGGTTATCTACAGGCTTAGGTTTCTATTGCAAAAACATGGCTGATCCCTCTGTCATAGGAATCGGTATAACACGAAAGTGAGACGTGTCTTCATAGAACCAAAAATTTCGAACCAAAAATTTAGCAATTCCAAATTTAGCAATTCCAAATGCTTGCGCATCACTGTTCCGAAGCAAAAGGCAGTAACAAAAGCAGTTCGCATCGGTACTTCTTTCTTCATAGAAATAAAAGCCGTGTTATCTTATTCCCTGCATTTTGACGGCTCCATACTTGTCTACGTAGTGAACTAAGCATTAGGTAGTGATTGCTACTAAATGACAAAAAACCAGCACATATCTGCAGAAATGCTGCGATACGCGACGGGCTTCACTAACACGATGAAGAAAACATGGTAGGCAGTGCTTGCAGCACTATCAAGAGAATGTTTCCTAGGACGTCTCCTTTAAGAACTACTGGAAAGGTGTCGACAACATACATATGCTCACCAGAGGGCAGCTCAATGACTTTGGAGGTGAGGGTGATGTACTCGACGTGTGGACCGCACAGTAGGGGAGTCACCTGAGCCATCGAGTAAAGATTACAACAGGACAAGGGCTCCAACTTATCGATGCTCAATTTGCTACATGGTGGTACACGTTCATCGTTCGGTATCTGCAGCACTTCTCTATGCTTAGAGGATGCTCTTTAGTGCAAAAGCTTCCTCTTGTGCTTCACATACCGAAGATTACTTAATCAAACACAGTATATAACTTCCACTCATAATTCTGAATGGCATACACAATTCCTAACATTCTTTAGTCGTTTGAAAGCTTCCTTGATCCTTTAATTTCTTCTTCATCCATCTTTATTAGCAGTGTTTCCCCTGCATAAAGCAGACTTCTAAATCGATTCTGATTAATTTGATGTCGTCTGATAGTAGCGGTCAACGCCCATACATTTTTATGGCACAAAATTTTCATTACGAAAATCAGAGTCAATACTTTTACTAGTCATGAAGCGTCCGCAAAAGTTTGATATAGGGAATGGAGCAGCCTCTATGGGCACTCTACCTCATGCGAGGGCATCAGAGCAGCGCTCATACTGCAGTTCTACGGCACGCATCAGAACTTAAAACATAATTATATGTACCGGCGAACATTTATTATATCTTCAGAAAGATATTACCTTAATTAAAATTCCGGGCATCTTTAATACACTGAAAATTAGCGACGAATGAGGCCTTGGGGCAATAAATTGGACGGCAACAAATGCATGCTGCCTCAGCTCTGTGATCTACTACCGCTATTAAAGCATGTTTCTTTCGTTATCCTAAAGCATCTAGTGGAAATATGTACACGATCCAGAATCTTTCAAGGAATTTGGCGGATATTAATGTGTCATGATTGTGCAGTGGGTGCAACTCTTGAACACGCAAATGAAAATTTTCAATCTATACGCCTGGTGTTTGTGTACGTATGTATCTTAAGATAGCCTCGTATTTATTCAACTTGATGAGGTCCAAGGGATAGCTTATAAGGCTTTTCCTTGCTTTTCTCTGTTTCATTTTGCATTTATTTATCACTGAGGTGCCATGCCGCGTTTAAAGTTCAGTTCCTCATGCAATACTGTGTAGTTTTCAAAGTCAATCTTGACAGCCTTACACGCGTCATCAAACGCGAAAATCGACCCAGGGCGTCCCACATCGGCTGCGTCAATACAAGTGATGCAAAAAGTCACTATCACGTGATGACGTCAAAATATGCTGATAAAATGCCTATGTGAATCTACTTAACTCATATAATAGAGTTGGCTAAAACTTGCAGCACTCAACACTGCCAGAATTTAAAACGTTAATGTGTTTATCTCTCTGGAATGTTTCTTGGAAGTTATCATTTATCACTGAGCGATAAGGATTTTTTTTAGTTTTCTTGCATGTTATTAAGTACCTATCCAATTTGTTCCCGTTTTATCTTAGTAGTGTAAGCCCTTGTGCAAATGGTTTTTTTTTCTATTCATTCTATAACTGTCATACTTACGGTCACTGTATTAGTGGTGTTATACAAAGTGTATTATGTGCTTTATCATACGTAGCCATACTGTACTAAAGGGGGTGAGGTTTCCCTCGGCCGCGCTTTTTGCGGCCATTTTTTCTCTCACTTAAATTTACCACTATGCTGTAGATGTATGTGAATGAAAATGAATCAACCATATAACCGTCATCATGACGTCACAGATAGCCCAAATTTGTGACGTCATGCTATGGTGTTATTACATGACATCGTCGCTTTGCGTTGCCTCCGTGATTGTTGGGCCATCACGGAGGCAGTATGAAAACAGGCGAAGGTGCAGAGAGATTGTAATGTCTCCGATTCTCGAGGCAGTGTAGAACCACCTTAGGTGCAGACAGCTTTTGGAGGTAGGCGGGGCCGTGGTGGAGGATGAATACTTCGACTGAAGAAAAGAAGACAGCCTTTCGCCCCTGAGTCATCTTAGGCGAATACATCAGAGACCTTGCGAGTTCATTCCGTTCTTCAGTTGTAACTGCCAATAAATCATTTTTCTTTGTTTCCGACATTCGTAGGCACGTCGCTCTTCATCGCGTGGTGATTACATTTACATTAGTGTGTCTGAACCAGGCTTTTTCTGCACGACGTTTAGGACTCCTTTATTGCTCTGCCAAATTCAAACCCTCTGAGACTAACACTTACAACCAAATATTTTTTTTATTTAGTTCATATGTTGGCTCTAAGACACCTACACATCAAATAATTTCCGTGTATATTTGACGTTTTCGCTTTGTAGGCGGACGAGCATTGCACTTTTTACACTAGACAAGTAGACTGGGAGGCCAACGAAAATCCTCTTAACAGTTTTCGCGCAAGGAGACAGAGACACAGATTGGCACTCGTCCATGTGTATCTCTTCTTTGTCTATGTGTATTTGCGCGGGAACCCTTAAGATTTATTTAGAACATACGACAAAGTTCTGGTCCTTGCAGGACGGGCATACACAATTGTACACAAAACTAAACATGCATATACAAAAAATACTGATGTATACATTCATATACATACAGAATCAAAAGAACGCAAAAAAATCTCAACAGAATACACAAAAAACAAAATGAAAAAAAAAAACGATGCAGAACAGTACATGAAGGCCAGATCATCGCAAGTTCAATGGTGCGGGTAGAGAATTCCACTCTGAAATGGTCCTTGGAAAAAAGGAAAACTTGTACGTGTCTGTCCTATCATAGATAGGTGTTAGTGCGTCAGAGTGATGGTGCCTTGTTTGCTTTGTGGAAAGAAGTGAAGGGTCGAGGCTGAATTTGCGGTTGATTAGATTATGTAAAAAAAATCTAAGCGGTACTTCTGTCTTCTTAGTTGAAGGGAAGATGAATTTGTTGTAACAAGGCCGAATCACAGTATTGCTTCGAAAATCCTCGGCACAGCATCGGGCAAAGGTTTCGGAACATTGCGCTGTGACATCACAACACCTCCGACGAGCCACTGGTTCACGCTAACAATGCAGCTCCCATCGAAATGCTTTTTGCAGACACACACAAGTGAAGAGTCTCACGTAAAACCACCGTCTGCTTGCCGTGGTATACGCGCCGTGGCTTCCATGCTTCACCGTTCCCCGCCGTTCACTGTCTCTATAAAGCGAGAACAGCGGCACTTTTTGTTGATTTCCCCTGTATCCTGGTGGACACCCAGGTACGCGGCATCTTTTCCGACCTTCAGGCACAACCATAGCTCGGCACACTCACTCATGAGTGCACTCAACTCACACTCACTCACACTCATTTGAACGTGGTGAGTTGAGTATGAGTGAGTACTCATGCGTGTGAGTGGACGTGAGTGTGAACGTGAGTGAGTACTCATGAGTGTGAGTGGTCGTGAGTGTGAACGTGAGTGAGTACTCATGAGTGTGAGTGGACGTGAGTGTGAACATGAGTGAGTGCGAAGGCTGAAAAAATTGTGATGAGTGATCTTGGTGGGAATACCAGCAGAACCAAAAAGAAAGCAGAAGGAACCGAGACAAGAAAAAAAGAGACAGAGACAGGTAGAATGCTGGACTAACAACTGACTTTTATTCGATGAACCGCGAACAAGAAACCGATATGAGCATGCGCGCAAACAGCAATCACACAGAAATGCCCCCTATCACTACGTGCTAGAATCACCGTCAAGGTACCGAAGCTCTTTGACATTTAGAAACGTAGATGGCGCGCTCACACACTTATCAGGACCAAGCTTGTAAATCTGAAACGCTTCAATAATTTCACGCTGCTTCTGCGTATCAGCCCTTCCGGTCACGAAAACATTGCTGAATAGAGGGTTGCAACCGCACGCCTTGCAATGAATTGGCAGATTCCCACCCGTGCCCGTAGGGAGTAAATTGGCGTGTTAGTCCAGCATTCTACCTGTCTCTGTCTCTTTTTTCTTGTCTCGGTTCCTTCTGCTTTCTTTTTGGTTCTGCTGGTATTCCCACCAAGACTATGTACCAACTTGCCCAACAAGCCATCCTAATGTGATGAGTGAGTTTGAGTGACTACTCCCTTAGAGTGCCGACCTATGGAGCTCGGCACACTCACTCATGAGTGCGCTCAACTTACACTCACTCACACTCATTTGAACGTGGTGAGTTGAGTATGAGTGAGTACTCATGAGTGTGAGTGGACGTGAGTGTGAACGTGAGTGAGTACTCATGAGTGTGAGTGGAGGTGAGTGTGAACGTGAGTGAGTACTCATGAGTGTGAGTGGACGTGAGTGTGAACGTGAGTGAGTGCGAAGGCTGAAAAAATTGTGGTGAGTGAGTTTGAGTGAGTACTCCCTTAAAGTGCCGACCTATGGGCACAACACACTAGGCACAATACATGGGAAAAATGAAAATGGTGCGCTGATTATTACGATATTCTGCACAGACACTGAAAGACGCCTTTGCGGCCTTCTGGCCGATGTCATGGATGGATGGATGGATGCTATGAGCGTCCCCTTTATAACGGGGCGGTGACATGTCTGTCACCAGGCTCGAAAAAAAAATTGGGAAAAAGACTTCCTTGTTTCCTGTTGGCCTAATGCCTTATCTACATTGATCAAATCTATGTTAATATACCAAAAAAAAATATAAATTCACGGTCCATCTCTCTGCCTCTTAAGGCAGAATGACCTTATTGTTCCCCATTATTTATTTTGTACTTTATCTCTACTTTTCTGCCACCAATACTCTAACCGTCTCTTACTTATTTCTATCGCGGACGTGTTCAGCTTTCCATTGTTGTCCCTAAAACCCAAGGCTTCATGTAGACTCGTGCCCACACGTATATCTGGGTGGATATCGCCACATTCAATCAGTACATGTTCCATCGTTTCCTTAGTTCCCCCCACAGCATGTACATCGTTCTTCTTCGTTACAGAATCTCGCTTTATAGCTACGCGTTCTAAGGCAACCCGACCTTGCTTCAAACAGTAAAGCGCTTCCCCTTGAATTATCAAAAAACCTCTCCCTCCTTATTTCGTTTTTTCCCTTTTGGTAGTCACTGAGAGCCGGCTTCTTTTCCATCGCTGTCATCCAATAAGTCCTCTCCGCCTCTCTGACTTTTCGCTTAATGCTCTTTGTTGCCATGTCGCCCACACTGCTAGCCGTATATTTACTGGTGAGCCTCCTAGTTCTTTTTCTCCACTGCGTGTCGACGCTTTTTCTATACAAATACCTGAAAACCTTCCCTGCCCATCTACTCTCCTTCATTTTCCTCAGCCTCTCTTCAAATCTAATTTTGCTCTGAGCTTCCCTCACTTCAAAACCTGTCCATCCCATATCACCCTTTACAGCCTCATTTGTCGTCTTCCCGTGAGCGCCCAACGCTAGGCGTCCCACAGTCCTTTGATTTACATCCATTCCTGATTGCATCTCTGACTTCATGCACACCACTGAGTTCCCAAATGTAAGCCCCGGAACCATCACACCCTTCCACAGCCCTCGAAGCACCTCGTACCTATGGTATCCCCATAACGCTCTGTGCTTCATGATTGCAGCATTCCTCTTTCCCTTTGTTACCGATGCTTTCTCTTGTACCTCCATATATCTATCCCCCCTCATTTACCCACACTCCGAGGTACTTGTACTCGCTTACCCTCGGCATTTCTTGGCCCTGTATTAAGACCGCACGTTCTTCGTGATCATTGTATACCATCAATCCACATTTTGTTGCACTAAAACCTAGTCCTAGAGCCTCGCCTTCCCTTCCGCATATATCTGCCAGCCGCTGTATATCATCTTGACTGTCCGCAAATAAGACAATATCGTCAGCATAAAATAGACCTGGAAGCTTCCGCTCAACCATCGCGCCTACCTGTTTGTGTGACAGATTAAATCCAATGTTGCTACCTTCTAGCGCTTTTTCCATCCTCACCATGTACAGCATGAATAACAGCGGGGCGCAACAGAATGGGCGCAGCGCCGCCCCGTGGCCGCAACTTACAGCATGCCAAGCTCCCCCATAAAGTTACGGTTAAGCTTCATGACCAGCAAGGCATTGAATGACTCTGGTGCAATCACTGAATTAGCCTTCTGCAGATAGTATTTCAAATTTGGCTCGTCAGCTTACATACGTGCAGCCACAGTGATGACTGCAGTCGTGATTTCAGGATCCCTTTTGCAGCACTTGGGGTGGAATGAATATTTGGAACGTGTGTTGAAAACAACTACGTTTCTACGTTTTACTTCGTCAACAAGTCTATGCGAGAAAGGTAACTATAATTACAGCTCGTAAACGTTCCAAATGTGCAACTTTTTTTCAGAGAAAGTCTGCCTGAGTATTTCAGTTGCGAAATAAACAGAAATTGTTGCAAAAGAGAAATACCATATTGGCTTCAACCAGGCAGAGCTAGCCTGGCCACCATCATGCTCACAGCCGCCACAACATGGCGATTGTGGGTAGTGATGTAGCCATGGAAAAGTGGTGCAGTTTGATATTAAGAACTCCGTGGTTAAAGCTTATGCTGTGGTCCTCTACTCTATGTGAAGGCACGTGATCGGTTTTCTCTGTATATCTAACTTTTTTCCAGGTCTAGCAAGAAAACATATGCAGCTGCCCTTCCTTTCAGTTATGTGCAGTACATGCGAAATTTTCTTTATAAGATGTGTGGTAACTTTTCTAGTCATCAGCATTTGTCTGCTTTCCAACATCACTTGTGCTGAGACACAGACAGTGCAAGACACTTACCCGAACACAGTAGTTCCTTGGCTGTAATTCCTCAAACTTCACCACCATCGAGAGGTTCTGTAAATTGAAACGAAATTGTGAATGCCTGAGTAACCACCACCTGCTACTAGTACTATGCCAGGATTTTGCACGGCAAGCCACCTTCCTTCACAAATATTTAGTAGAGCCAGACAGAACATTTCTCCATGATTAATGATGGAACCTGCACTTGAGTGTGAACAACTCATAGCTTTGCTTCCTTGGTCACTACCCCGCGCTTCATATCATGAAATGTCATCTTCATTCCCAGCCACGGTGGTGATGTTGCGGTGCAAGCCCCTAATGCACCTTTTATCACCGTGTGTGACCTAATATGCATTTTTTGGAGTAGCTTTAAACTCCCATTTTTTTCAAAACACCCGAAACAAACCGGTGTGCGTCTGCTTCACGAAAACTCGTCATTTGCATTGCAAGCCTATTCACCCGACCTGCTACAAATGCTCAGTAGCCATTTCCCTAACAAATAGAGCTCACATGATTTACAACAGCGAAGTTGTCAGTGCCTCTGACTTGTCCAAGATGCTGTGAAAATTTCGTGATGAGTACTCAGTTGGTTTCGCTCGTTCAGTAGAACAGCATGGACGCAATGCCCCTTCATTGTGCACAGTAGCGACATGCCAAGTCACGAACCAGTAAGAAAGAATCAGAGTGCACGCGTGTGGTGTCTAGCCGTTGTTGCTTAGGTTATTTTCGTTTTTACTGCTGTGTTATGACACCATTCACGTGTAGATAACGTCATTGTCAACAATGGGTAGACGCTATCGGATAAGTTGTGTTACCGAGATGACACGTACCGAGCTGCCTTTGCAGGGGGCGGAACCTCCCTATACCCCCCATAGGACACGCTATCGAATGCTGATATGCTGCGGCAGCGCCGCTTCCACCACTAGCGGTTACCGGTTATCCAACTAGCAATAATTGAAAAACAAAATATATCTTTCGTGACATCACTGGTGAGGTCAGCGAATAGAGGGAAAGGATGCGAGCCGAGAGGAGAAAAGTTGCCGCGGAATTTCTTCTTTCCCACTTTCAATGCAAGCGGGATCTGTTCGTGCCCTATTGCAAGTACGCTGGCCGCTCGGGCGACGCGGTCATTCGTTAAATTTAGTTAACCATATTTTAATTTTGCTCGTATGTTGGGATGTGGACAAACTAAATCTGACCAATTTCTTAATAAGGCAAAATTCGACCGGCACAAAAAATGTAAATCTTTTTTTTGCAATCACACGTGTTGCACTAAAAACAGAGGCACTGCACGTAGAGTGACAGTGCCAATCAAGAAAAGCGGCTTTAATTCACAACTGAGATATGCACAGAATGTGCAATTATTGAACCCAGAATATGCAAAGCAATGCAAAAATTATTAACACTCACGAGCAGGCCACGCCGTACTTGACTCATTGCGGTGTGTTATGATAGCGAATTTATTTTGCCTTACAGAATTTGGTTACCAAACAAGACAGAAGCTCAGGGAAAGATGGAGGCGGGAAGCGACGAGAAGTCGTTGAGCACGGAATGCCGCTGGAGACAATGTTTCGGCCAGTGGACTAGTCTTCGTCAGAGTAGCAGCATTGCTTAGAAAGAAAATCCGCGTGTCAAAATGTTGGCTCCAGCGTCGTTCCCAGCTAAGTGATTTCTCAAAGCAGTAAGTCGATTACATGTATTTCGGGACAGTATTACAAGTGAAGACCCACAACGTTTCAAAGTGGCGACATGGATTTCTATGTACAGAAAGGAGCCTATAATGGCTTCACATCATTTGAACTAAATGCCAAAAGTACAAGATGAAAGAACTGTGAAGTTGAGCCAACACGCATTCGAGCCTTTCATTAAACATATTTTGCCGACAGCAGGTACGCTGTCATCATGAGCCATCCCTTGTGTGCTAGGTGTCGGTGAAGCGCTGGCACAGGTTCTTCCCACATTTGACGTACAAATGACGCGTCTTCCTGCTGTGTTTCAAGGCAAGTCATGATAAGTGACCATGTGCTGCCTGGTGACGTTAAATGTAACAGATTGCAAAAAATTACACCATCTGCCGCTAAAGGGAACCATGTGTAGATGTGAAGCAGCGGGCGCTAACGCTTACACTGGCGGCGGCGTTGACGCTGGCGCTCATCGCAGCGTTGCGCAGAAGAGAAAACTGGGGAGGCGCAAAGCAGGCAGTGATGGAGCAGTCTTTCTTACTAGAACATGCCAATCGCTGCTAATGGGCAATGAGAGACAGAAGACTCCGACTGGACACAGAGACCCGCACTCCGCTTTTAGTTAACGCGCACGCTGCGAATTTTTATTGTTCAACAACGCACAGGAGAAATCTCCCACCGGCACCACCTTGGAGGTCAAGATCCATTGCTATATATACGGGATGGCCAGTGAACGGTTGTGCAGCGCGAGCAGTCGGTTTTTTCAACCAAGAAACTCGCTAACAGACGCTGCCTGCGTCGGCGTCGCGAGGCGAGAGAGGGAGGAGCGTAGGAGAGGAGAGAGAGGGGGGTGACACGCATGCGCAGTGGGAGTGTGAACGCCGTGGGCAGGGATGCGTAGAGGAGAGAGGGGGGGGAGCGTAGGAGAGGAGAGAGAGGGGGGAACGCGCATGCGCAGGGGGAGTTAGACGCCGCGGGCAGGGATGGAGAGAGGGGGGGGAGTGTAAGAGGGGGAGAGAGGAAGGGAGGCGCATGCGCAGTGTGGGTGTGGTTGCCGCGGGGAGGGATGCCTAGAGGAGAGAGAGGGGGAGAGGAGGTTTTTTATTTTTATTTTTTTAACTGTTTGCGCATGCGCAGTAAGGGTGGGCACGCGGCACACCACCACCACCACCACCACCACCACCACCACCACCACCACCGGATTAAGCTTCGCCATAAGATGCTTCACATCTAAAATCGTTGTCAATCAGACGCGACCACTGTGTGCCAAGGCCAGGGTCCGGAAACTGATCGCCAGTTTCGGTTTGAAGGAACATGTGCGCTCGTAGCGGCTGCCGGGCATAAGATCTAGTTGAACGAAGCTAGGTTGATGTAGATGTTCACATTTATTTTCTTTGACAAGTTTTCACAAATAGGAAATTTGATTCATCTGTAGAGAATTCTTATTTGGTTTATTTCTCTTTGTAAATTTCCTTTTTTGTGAAATTTCAATTGAGCGAAGCGTGGCAATCGGCTGACTTTTTGTTCGTAGCTCTTGCCTCCGCTCATCATTGCCACTCACTCATTGATATCACAAGTTGGATCGCGCTCAGTTATCTCGCTCGATTGGCGTGCCAAGCATGAAGACAGGGAAGTGAAGAGATTTGATGTGGCGTCCAGTGAATGGAAGCCGCAGTAGGCCACATTGAACAGGTCAAAATGAATTCGACGCAGATGGCTAAATCGGAGCATCACATGTTTTTTTTTGCGAACCAGGGATTTCCAGATGAGCGAGATTTTTTCAAGTTTCCCAGTGACAACGGGTGAACACAAGTATTTGGTCCCATTATTTCAGCAGTTATTCATTTTTATTGAGCCCATGAGTAAACCCAGTTTTCTGAAAGCCTGACTGTACCGAAATAAGCGCAGTGTCGCTACAATAATTCGCCATGATGACAGCGTACCTGCCGTCGGCAAAATACGTTCAATGAAAGGCTTGAGTGGGTGTTGGTTCATCGACAAAGTTTGTTCATCTCTTATTCTGGCGTGTAGTTCGAATGATGTGAAGCAATCATAAGCTCACTCTTGTTCATAGAAATTCACGCAGCCTTTGTCGGTCTTCACTTCTAACGCTGTTCCTGAAATACATGCAATTGACTCATTGCTTTGAGAAATCGTTTAGCAAGGAACGTTGCTGGAGCCAACGTTCTGACAAGTGCACTTTTTTTGATCACGGCCATGCTGCTGCTCCGACGAAGACAACTCAACTTGCCGAAACATTATCTCGAGCGGCATTCCGTGTTCAACGATTCGTCATCGCTTCAAGCCTCCATGTTCCCTGAACTTCTGTGTTGTTCCGTACCCCAGTTCTTTAAGGTAGAATATGTGCGCTGTCATAACAGACGTGATTGAGTCAAGTACGGCGTGGCCTGCTCGTGATTGCTAATAATTTTCGCATTTGTTCGGTTATTCTTGGTTCAATGATGGCACATCATGTGCAACATTTCATTCCTGCATTATGGCTGGTTGTGTTGATTGACGCTTTCACACTACGTGTGTGTCTTTAGTAAAAAAACGTGTGATTAAAAAAGTTTTACATCTTACTTTTGTTGATCGAATTTTGCCTTATTGAGAAATCGGTCAGATTTAGTTTGTCCACATCACAACACACAAATAAAAATAAAATATGGTGAACTAAATTTAACGAACGGCCCGAGCGGCCAGCAGACTTGCATCAGGGCACGAACACATTCCGCTTGCATTCGACCACGGCAACCCTCCTACTCTAGGTTTTGCGCCATTTCCCTCTACTTGCGGACCTCACCAGTGGCGTCATGAACGATATGTTTTGTTTGTGCATTATTGCTAGACAGATACCCGGCAACCGCTTGTTGTGGAAGCGGCGCTACCGCAAAGGATGCGCATGCGAAAGCGCGTCTTATGGGTGCACGGAGAGGCTCCGCCCCCTGCAAAGGGAGCTCGGTACTTGTTAATTTAGTAAAACAACTTATCCGATAGCGTCTCCCCAATCTTGGCAGCACCCACTTGTTATTCAGGCAATGACGATATCTTTACGTCAACGGTGACATAACACAGCAACGAAAAATAAAATAACCGCAAGCAACAACTGCTAGACAACATGCGAGCACTGTCATTCTTTTTTCGTCAATCCTGACTTGGTACGTCACTCGATACACTGCAGTGGCGACGAGGGAGTATGCAATCAGTGAGGTGACGTCCCCGAAACAACCGCGCATGGTCAGCCGGTGATGGTGTCTAACGACTGCCGGAGTTTAGCGAAGAGGACGGAGCCTGGGAAAGGTACCAGATTTAGCTGAAAGCATACTTTGGAGCTTATGCCATCACCAACACAGGGAAAACGAGCCTTGCCAGTGGCCTTCACTACCCAACAATGCTGTCAAAGGGCTACAATGATGCTGCGACCCAACGCGTGTGAACAAGCTCAGATACGAGAATACTGCCAAAAATTTGTGAAGCTACTATATGATAGCCGTCCATGAAATATGGGCAAGCTGGATGATCTTCGTGTGTGGGCTGAGTAAAGGTGAGACCCTGCGAGAGTTCATAGCAAATGTATGTCGCCTGTCCGGGAGCTGTAATTTTGGCACCCAGCGGGAACACATGGTACCGAATCGCATTGTATGCATTGGGCGTGATGGAAACGTGTGGCGTCAAATACTCGCAACTTGAGGCCTGCCAAGGAGCAAGCCGAGTGGGAAACACTCTGCAGACGGCCAGCCCTTGGTCATTGTGGAGGCTACTCGCACCAAGTAGAAGACTAGCCTCCCAACTGGACAGTTTGTCACAACTGCTGAAAGTGGGGTCATTTATCTGAGGAATCCCTAGCAAGCCTCCATGGCGCCGACCGTCAACAAGAAGCATATTGTTTGTGGCTGCCGGGACAATTCGGGCACTGGGGAAAGCCTCAGTCGGGTCCAAGGAACTAGCATTCTGGTTATCTCAACAGGCAGAGTTGCTGCCTGGGAAAAGCAGTCATACCGAGTAAAATCCCCTTACAAGGATGGATTTATCTTGAACCAGAAGCTTTCCTTTTCGAGAAATCCCTATGGATTTCGTCTTGTCTTCATGCTACAAAACGAGTGGTTGTGTGTCATCCCTTTCGAAATACTGCTTTTGTATCCTATATCAATGTAGGATTTTGTATTGGTCTATAACTACCGTATTCGTATTTTCTCGCGTATAACCTGTTCCTGCATACAAACTGCATCCTTAACTTTAACATCTAGAAAAAGAAAACAGAAAACATACATATGACCACTATATTTAACCCGCACCCCCCACTTTTTAACTACACTTTTTTGTACGGCTTATGTGCGATAAAATAAGGTACGTTGTAGTTCGCCCCCCTGAATTTTAAACGCAGATGACATGTGAACAAACACTGCTTGGTCTCCTACTGTTACTCACAGCAATGGCCACATTCTTCTCCTCTACGATGGTGATATACTTGTCACAATACTTGGGCTGGTCCAGCAGACGGCTCATTCGCTGCCACAGAGTCACACGCAGCTTCTCGCACTGTGGCACCTTGTTTTCAAACGGGTACACTGTTGCTTGAATGGTGCCCCTGCAAAATCAGGTAGCCTTTGGCGTTTATGGCTAAACAATGACACAAAGCTACTTCATAATCAAGCAAAAGTGGACAACAGTCCCAACTTTGCTAAGCAGATTGAGGATATAATGAAAGCTGCTGAAGAAACTAATGATCTAGTGACATAATGGCTTTCCATTAAGGACAAAGGATAGCGTCACACCGACGCCGCCGCCGATACCACAATTTCTACTAAACGGGCTCTTTAACGCTCCCAAGTTAAAACATGGCTGATCCCTCAGTCATACGAATCGGTATAGCACGAAAGTGAAACGAGTCTTCAGAGAGGTAGTTGAGCGTTTATTGTGCATTGATATATGAGGGCTTGTACAACGCTCTTGGTGTTTGGCAGCCATAGCACCGTTTGACGTGGATGATCCCACGTTGACGCCTATAGTGGTACATCTATATGCCGACAACTAACGCCCATGATCATGATTTAACCGTTGTGGTTGCTGAAGTTGTTAACATATACCTGGACACAGCTAATCGTGAAACCCGCGCAAAGATGGCATCAACAAGCAAATAAAAAAGTCACACTTTCGTCGCAAGAGTGAAGCAACGAATGCTTTCGCAACGAAGTGGGATTTCACACGAAGAACGGCAAGCAGCTCGAAATTGGCAGCGCGCTGCTCAAGCACAAATGACACACGAGAAGAACACACGCAGGACGAACGCGAAGTAATGACTGTCACAACTCGACACTAAAGCGCACTGTTCAAACACAAAGGGCGCACGAAACGCAAAAGCATGCGCAGGAGGAGCGCCAACTAACAACTGTCACAGCTTTTACTTGAGTTTGAGCAGCGCACTCCTTTCGCATATGCAGCCGCTGCCGCGAGCGAAGTGGCCTTCGTGCACTCTGTAACTTCAACTTTACAGTGAAAGCACAAGACGTATGTACAAACCGCCTACATCACGAGATAAGCGCGCGCGCATGGGCGACCACGTCATGTAGGGCGAAGTACAGGTGTTGGAGATGGGAGGTGCGCAGGCACCGCAACGAACGGGGTGACGGCCTTCAACACTTTGAGGTACACGAGACACATGCGTGCCCATAACTAAATCAGGTGTACCTAATGAACTGCCTCGTCGACGAGCGTATAACTTGCACATTCGCCTCGTTTAGGCTGGCCTTAGCAGAACATTCATATTAGGTCTGCATCACTCCCTACAAATCCCACCAGCAGCGCCGTCTGTGACACAAGAAGGCTATGTTTCTTGCGCCACAAATCAATTGAAATTTTTGAATCTTGCGGTGTGTTATCAGTAAGAAACTCAGAGCAGCAGTTTTGATAGGCTTCATAATGACCACGACAGCAGAATGAGTGATGAAATCAGCACTTATTGTATTTTATTTGGCGAAAAACTGGCTTGGGACACATGTGTTCCTATGTAACGTGAGGGAATTTCGGTTCTACTCTGAATGAGCGGACGCGAACGCATATGCTGCATTCTGTCTTGGAAAATGTCACGAGAAAAAGAATTGCATGATGCTTTCGAGTTTTTATTTGTGCGTCCCTGAGCTAGACTTCGTAATCTTCCTAACCTCAGTTTCTTGCCTTGTAGGAGGATGACAGGAAAGCGGCATAAATTTCTTGCCAGAATCAGAAATGTACCAAATCTTCTTTGCCGATAATGACAAAGAAACTGCTTTTCAGCTTGACGTTGTGGGTGCACGGCAGCTGCGACCAAGAATAGAGGGAAATGAAGGGCGACCGGGGGCGTGCTCATGCTCGCCAGGACAGCTGACAGCCTGGACGTGGCTTCCGAGTAGTGAACGTGTCTGTCCTGGTTGGCCTTCATCTTCTCTCTGAGGGCTTCGGCCAACCGGTTGCCCTCAGCCTACAACGTTGACGATTTGGGATTTACGGACGAAGACGCGCCTAACATCGGGGTCGATATTTACACTAAGTACTCGAAGAAACCGGGGCCGACAAATTCCCCCCCTCAAAAAAAAAAAAAAAAAAAAAAGCGCACAAGGCGTAGGCGGAGAGTTTTCATTTTGCCGGAGGGGGCGGGGCCCGGCTTGCTCTTCTTGTACATTGTTCTCCCTGTAACTTCACACACACACACATTATATATATATATATATATATATATATATATATATATATCGAGAGAGAGAGAGAGAGCGCATCCGCCTCCTAAATTAAATAATATAATTAAAGACGTTTATACCACCTTATTCTCTTTGGCGCCTACACCGCGATATCAGTATGAATGTCTCTTGTGACGACTCCCGATTTATTTTTCAACCTACACACAGACATCGATCCTCCTCGCAACGCTGGGCTCAAAGCGAAAAATGCCGTATAGGCTGCTACTCGGTGACTGCATCACATAAAATCGCTGCCCACAATGAGTGGGACCCGCCTATTTTCTTTATTGGCATGCATTACTTTGTTAAAACATGCACCAGACATAAGACAGTGGCCTAATGCTGGTACAGGATGCTTTAGTCTTCAATTTGTGATGGCCAAAATAATTCTCAGGTAGTAGGAAATACAATTTTCTATCACTATAGAACACTAAGAGGTCGCCTCAGTTGTTTGTTAACACAACATATTCTGCACATACAAAACTCTTTGCGGGGAATTATTAACTGAGTGTTTCAGTTTCACTTGTCACTGGTCCATGATCGGAATTTTAAAAGCCTGAAATGAAAAAGCGGGTATAAACAGCCCCCCTGTGAAATAAATAGCTACCAGACAGGAGGCCAGACGCTCGTTGTCAATGGACGGGGATCTAAGCCAAGCTCTTAAAAAATATCCCGGGCAGGCGCCGGGGGGGGGGGGGGGGCTCTGCCCTCCGTGAAGCCGTCCGGGGGGGGAGGGGCCCGAGCCCCCCGAGCCCCCCGAGCCCCCCCGTACTCTCCGCCTATGGCACAAGGTGAACTGCCTCTCTCCCGTCAACTACTGCACCATGCTCTTCTGACTTGAGAAGCGTGCGAACTTGAGCTTGTTGGTACACATACATCGTAAAAAACAGCGCGAAAACAAGGACGAGACAGAAGACAGCGCTAGTCCTGTTTCTTCTGTCTCGTCCTTGTTTTCGCGCTGTTTTTTACGATCTTCTGACTTATCCGCCACGAAAGCTACAAAGATTGACATGGGTGAATAATTACAACTCCAAAACATTTACAAATCATGCTGTGATGGAGCTAGTACGGTGCGATGCATATCGGCTGGAGATGAAGGGAGTGCTCACACAACTTGAGATTTTGTTGGCAGCCATGAACTTGAATATGGTGGTGTCCGAAGTACTCGAGAAAGAAAGTACCTTATAGACGAAACAAAATGAAATTTTTTTCACACAAAGAAAGTAATAAACGAAGTCGTTTCTGGGAGTCAACTTAGTCATGAATTACCGCGTGTTGCCAGCGCTAAGAAATTATTGGGACGCACTGCCTAGCCTTGTTCTGGCTTTTATAGCCAGTGTGATGCCTCTTCGTCGTTCTGAGCGAATTCGAAGTGCTTTTGCAGAACACGAGCTTCAGCCGAGTAGACAGGAGCATTGACACAGCTTAAAGCGGCGTCTTATCGCGTAATTACAATGGTCAAAGATGACTGTTGCAAGCGCAAATTGCGCGAAGTCGAAAATGGAAAACTATGGGATAAGCTTTCCACAGTCTGTGCAGTGCTCTGGTACTTTGCGGAGCAAGAAATTGTTTTCTATACTTCCATACAGCAAAGAAGTATCGACAACTACTTTACCGTGTTGATTCGCTTAAGGTACATAGGAACATACGTACCCAGCCTATAACTTCTTTCTTAAAAACAGTTATCTTTTTAACTGATTTCTTGCTCTTTGTAAGACCAACACAAATAATGTTCGTCATTACATCATGTTTCCAATCTCTGGTTTTTTTTGTGTACCTCTGGGGGTTAAAGGGCGCGCTTCGCGCCATCTCGCTGGTGCGAGAACACGCTAAGTATCTCCGGGCTCTTCGTACCTCAGTAAATGTTGTATATGAATAGCCCGCCATTAGTGTGCTGTACGACGTACGCTTTGTGGCCGAGTCGTTGACTGCCGCGTGCTGCGGAACGAGTGGTCGTGGGTTGGATTTGCGGAGACTGAACGTTTCTTTTAGTCTTTTTCTTTGTCAACTGTTAGTGTACGTTTTACAACGTCATATCCCTGATGTAAGTACGTCAGTGAGGTCTTGTTGGACCCCGGCATGAAACACTTCCATGTCAGAAGTTGCAGAGGATACCTATCTATATTCTTAAGAGATAGCAACATGACAGCCTTTCTTTTGGTTAGGCTGTTGAAACGTTAGAGGGGTGGTGTTCCTTCGTTTTCATATTAAGGATGAGGCAATGCAGTGGCTGAATTGTCCTTATTTGCAGGATGTGGTGCAACTAATGTGGTGTCGACAACGCTTTACCCGTGCAAGGAAAAGATGTCATTTCCTCAACCTCTCTTTCTCCAACATCTGTGAAGGCCCAACTGATGCGGTGGGCAAAAGGCTTGCTCTCTTCAAGTCCGGGGTTCCTCATCTGCCCCTTATAGGCGTCAGTGTTTAAGACCATGTGAAATTTCAAAAGCTGAAACTGCTCAGCGCCCATGTTTTCGGACTTTCTGCGTAAACTTGAGGTGAGAAATCACATTGATTAAAACCCCCCACCTCCGCCATGTCTATCATATTGTAGGTTCGAAGCAGCGGTTTCGTGCATCGATGCGTTTGTGACCATAGGAGAGTCTGAAAGGCACCTTTGCCACAATGCCAGCTTGTAATGCCGTGAAGCATACCAATAATCTGAAGGGGCTAATGTTCCGGTGCAGTGCGGCGTGTCTTTACGAATCGCTTCTGATGATTGATGTTTGCCTTGCTATACTCTTGAATGTAATTCCCACCCTGCTATAATTCCTCACGCGGGATTGCAGTATCTATAAATAAATTAATTAAAACTAAACAGTGGAAACGCACGCATGCGCGATGGCTGTAGGCGGCAAACGCACCAGTACGGCTTGATCGCTGACAACCCTTTTGATAAGGATCTTCAGCCAAGTGCTCAGTAGTGCATCTCAAAATTTCCTAATATACACTACAGAGAACTCTAGTGCTAGTGTCTATGAGGTGCATCGCATGGTGATTCAACCAGCATGGGAATTTAGCCTATTTCCCGAATTTGTCTGAGCTTCTTTCGTTAGACTCCGTTTGGCATCATTTGGCATGGAGCCGCTTTGTCGCAAGATGAATTTCAACGAATGTTCAGCAATTCCACTTCATCACCTTAGCCTTTTAGGTTCACCAATTGAAATCGGCTCACGAAGTTCACAACAATTGATTCTTTCAACCGAAAAGGAAGAAAAAAGACGGCAAAACCTAACAATAAACAAAGCCACAAGTACGTTCGAAGCCGCAAGCTTGAATATTAGGCGAATCCGTGTGCTATACCCATGGTGGCTAAACGATCGGAGCGCCAGAGTTCCCCTCTAGGTAATAGTAGGAAACTCGATGGCGCATGTGGCCTAGCGCAATGGTATGCGCCGCTGTTCATGCTGCCTCTTTATGCGAGATCGTGATGTGCGCCGTACAAACGCATTGCCATCACGAACTTAAGCAGCTCGCCATCATCGCACTCGCGTGCGATCAGGAAGGAAGTGGGCTTCCCTAACACTTGCATGACTAATGCGCGTATGGGCACCGTGCATACGTTAAGAGCCGCCACAGCCGCGAGCTGTTTCCAGCGCCAAAGCGGCCACGGCAGCAGATTTGGTGTGATACGGGAGCAGATGTCTCAAGCGGCGGCGAACCACTTCGTTGTGCTTTGGTGCTACGCTTGAGGCGTTTTCGTTCCCGTTTGCTTTCAAAAGACGGTAAATTGTTAGCAGCCGTCAGAGAACCGTAGTGTTAGCGCGTGTGCTTTTTTAAATGCGAATGCATTTCTTAGTCGGGCTATGTCAGGCATCCGGCGTTGTGCGGCGTTGTCCGGCGTTGTCCGCGGCGGCGGCCGCGCGCCGGCAGGTGTTATCTCCGCTCTCACTCCCTCTCCCATAGCAACAGCTGCGGGCGCGCGCGCTTATCCTCGCCCCTAGCAACCGGAGCATGTGGTGCGAGAGATTTTAGGAGAGGGTAGGTGCAGTGCTTCGCCGTTCCTTCTCTCGCCGTTCACTCTCTCTCCTCCCTGCGCCTCACTCTCCCGTCCGCTCGCGCCTCACTCTCGACCGTTCGCTGGCTCGGCGCCTCTGAAGGCGATGGCAGAAGTCGGTGTCAGCGCAAGAAATGCATTCGCATTTCCTCACGATTCCCTTCGGGGGAGGTGGGGTCATTTTTTAGATGTGAAGCATCTTATGGCGAAGCTTAATCCGGTGGTGGTGGTGGTGTGCCGCGTGGCCTCCCTTACTGCGCATGCGCAAACCTTTAAAAAAACATAAAATAAAAAACCTCCTCTCCCCCTCTCACCTCTAGGCATCCCTCCACGCGGCAACCACACCCTCACTGCGCATGCGCCTCCCCTCCTCTCTCCCCTCCTACGCTCCCCCCCTCTCTCCTCTAGGCATTCCTGCCAGCGGCGTCCACACTCCCACTGCGCATGCGCGTTCCCCTCTCTCTCCTACGCTCCCCCCATCTCTCCTCTAGGCATCCCTGCCCGCGGCGTCCACACTTCCACTGCGCATGCGCGTCCCTCCTCTCTCTCTCCTTTCCAACGCTTTCCCCTCTCTCGCCTCGCGACGCCGACGCAGGCAGCGTCTGCTAGGGAGTTTCTTGGTTGAAAAAACCGACTGCTCGCGCTGCACAACCGTTCACTGGTCACCCCGTATATATGGCAATGGATCTTGACCTGCAAGGTGGTGCCGGTGGGAGATTTCTCCTGTGCGTTGCCGAAAAATAAAAATTCGCAGCGTGCGCGTTAACTAAAAGCGGACTGCGGGTCTCTGTGTCGAGTCGGAGTCTTCTGTCTCTCATTGCCCATTAGCAGCCATTGGCATGTTCCAGTAGGAAACACCGCTCCATGACTGCGTGCATTGCGCCTCCCCAGTTTTCTCTCCTGCGCAACGCTGCGATGAGCGCCAGCGTCAACGCCGCCGCCAGTGTAAGCATTAGCGCCCGCTGCTTCACATCTACACATGGTTCCCTTTAGCGGGAGATGGTGTAATTTTTTTTCGCTAGACTTCGTGCACCCTCAGGCGAATGCGGCCACATCAAATTCTTGGCAAAAACGACAATGGAGACGATGAGCCCGTTGAGCGAAACCGCACGCGTGTAGCGCGGGCCGCTTCGCTCACTAAACGATAACAGCTTATCACCCTCGGGCTAACGCGGCAGCAAATTCGGCGGCCGCTTGAAACAGGCGACAGCAGCAATTGCACAGTGACGGCGGCTGCAGGGGTGCAATCGCGGAGCGATGCCTTATGCCTTATGCTATGCTATTCATATCGTCTAACACTCGCGGCTGGCTGATCGGGCTGATAACGCGGACGGGCCGTCGCTCTGACCACTGGCCAAGCGCAAAAAGCAGGCGTCGTTCCGAATTGCTCCCCTGTGCGAGCGGCTGAGAATATCCTTCCAAATCTGCGCTTATTGCCGCTAGGGGAACCTTCGTGAGTTACGTCTGCACGGAGCTTATACGGTACAGCAAGCCTTTCGGCATTGACTGCGTCAGCTGAGTTATCGATTTGCTGCACGGGACTAGGAGCGGTTGGCTTCACGGCGATGACGGCGATTCGTGTGCGCATTTTACGTGCGCACATGCATCGCGGAAAGCCGGACGAGTCGTGCGCTCTTCCGCCACAGCCTTTGCGTTCCGCGTCATCGTTTCCAAACTCTTCATGCGAGATAGCCGCAATTTCTTTCGCGCTTCGCTGGTGTCAGTGGCCATCATCACCGCTTTCAATAAAGCAAAACAGTAGAACTCGAAAAGAATAATAATATCTGGGGTTTAACGTCCCAAAACCACGATATGATTATGAGAGACGCCGTAGTGGAGGGCTCCGGAAATTTCGACCATCTGGTGTTCTTTAACGTGCACTGACATCGCACAGTACACGGGCCTCTACCATTTCGCCTCCATCGAAATGCGACCGCCGCGGCCGGGATCGAACCAGCGATCTTCGGGTCAGCAGCCGAGCACCCTAACCGCTATACCACCGCGGCGGACAAAACTCGAAAAGAAGAAAGCGACTTCAAGAAACTAGAAGAAGTGGCATTGCGTACTTCCCGAGCTCTTGAACAGTAATGTGTGGAAACTAAGCCACAGCTGATTTTTGAGTGACCATTCATAGTGGTGCTGAATTTTTATGTCAATATTAATGACTATTTGATGTCTGAGCATATTACAACAACACATAAAAGCCGTGTTGCATACGCAGACATGCATTTGAACTTAATATTGTGTCCCTTACAGTTACTGAATTTCCCTGTTTCAGAGACAACAAAATATTGCGTGAGAACATTTGTAGCCTAACGTTTCAAAAAAAAGTTTATAGTGGTTAATTTCCTGTCGTGCTGTGCCGTGTTATAAATTGCCCCGCAGTAGGGGGGTCATTAACACAAAACCCTCTAGCAAGAGGTCACTCACTCTGTATATGATCCTTGGATAATGACAGTGGCATTCCAAATCTTGATTGGCATAGACCTCCCGACTCTGGCACCTGAAAGAGCATCGCATAGAAAATACAATACGGCTTAGTCAACGCACCGCAATAAAACAGTGCAGGTCGAAAGCTACCGGCTTAACTTCCCAATCTCGACGCTCCCTGTCACTGTTTCCTCTTTAGGAATTTCGGAAAAATAAAGAACAAGTATCGTATTGTTCAAGGCCAAAATTTTCTAATTTCCTTTCCTTAACCTATTGAGCCTCTCTGGTAGGCAGATGTGTCACAGACCTAGGGCACGTGCATGCAGGAGATAGAAAGAAGCTACGCAAGGCGACACAGCACGCACAATTCAATCAACCAATGGGTCATTCGGAGCAAATGTTTCAGCCATTTTGCCAACCATCGCAAATGTATTCGCAAAAAAATGTGTTGATTTATTTCAACGAAAACAGTGAATAGTTGGAATATTCTGGAAACAAGTTTTTTTGGTCATTTGGGAGTGTTCCAAATTTCGCACGATCTTGTCAGAGGGATGTTTTGTCACAAAATTTGTTCGGAGAGTACCATTTTCAATACCAAATCTTGTTTACACATTAATCAAGGGTGTTGGTGTAACGTGTTCGACGTTCAATATTATTACTGCATTTTTTCTGCCATATGCGCGTCCATAATGTTGCCAAATGTCCTATGTTTGCATTTTTTGCTTGTACAACCTCCTTCGACAAGAGCCATGCAGACAATGCCGGCTTTTTGTAATTCTTTGCTCGATCAGAGCTTGGGTCACCTGCCTTAAGCTTTCGGAATTTACCCTGCTCGTGCTCTTGCCATTTCGAACACTCTGCACTCGTCATCTTTCCTCGTTGTGTCTTATGTTTCTTACACATCCCAAGCAAGAAAGGTTCCTTTTTGGTGCAATTTTGGGAAGTGGGAAAAGTACCATCTATTACACTGATGTTTCACCGAAGAACCCTCAACATCTGCGTCGCACTTTCGTGCGCTGCCCTCCCCAGAAGTTTATTGCAAGTGCATACGAATTAGCCCAATTATCAATATTGTTGAACAGGTTCATCCATGCATTAGCTACTTAATCGTTGAACAGAGAAGATTTCTGGGTTAAGTCCTTTGAAGAGGGCCTATGACATACGGTCAGTACGCATTTGTCAACCTTATGCAGCTCAAGTGAAGGAACGAGGTGTGTTTTGTATTTGGTGTGCTCTCATTTGAACAATCACACCACCTGTAACAAGACGAAAAGGTTTCTTTGAATTCATTCTTAATCTAAATGCGCACAGTAAACTACTACAAAACAATGACGCGCAAAGATCTGAGCCGGTCATTGTGTCGTTTTCGTATTGTTGTTGATTAGTGTGCTCATTTAGGTCAAGAAGGAGCACACCACCTGTTGTTGCAGCTGCATAGCTACGACGCTGATTTTTAGCACCATGTATTTGAGGAGAGCAGAGTTATGCAGAAAAAACAAACATTGAAGGACATACAAAATCATACACCCTGTAAGACCGAGGTGCATTCTACCGGCTTTCAGCATGGAGCACCTTTTGAAATCTTTGCAATTTTACCCAAAAAACACGGGGGCAAAGAGAAGCAACACAACGACGAGCGCCATATAGTAACTTGATTTATTTTTCTGAGACTATTCTCTTAAGAAACTTCTGAACTGCATGGTCTGGTAAAATTAACTCATCAACACATGAACGTTTCCCAATTAGGCCAACTCACAGTATTGCCTTTTTGCCTCCAAAAATGATATTTATGCTGAAACGAATGCTCAGCAATGTTTGTAGCTGTAAGTAACTCTTTATATCGAGATGTGAACTTCCTCTATGTTGTTGTGAACAATAAAAGACGCGAGCAAATCCCTGTGGCAGGCTCGGCCTAATTTGCAGTCACCAACGCTGGCACAGATCACAATCAGCCTTGTACAAATACACACAGAAGGCAATGCATAGACAGCAGCCATTTTCACTCTACCAGTGCCACGATGTTCCGCTTTGACTTCGATCGGCTGATGCGAAGTGATATTCCCGCTGGGTGACACCACCTGGACAAGGAAGAAGCTGGTCAAAAGCGCAGGACATTTTGTCAAATTTAGAGGAATAAAATATTTATGACTTATCCCAACAAAGCTATATGCATATAAACCAAGAAAAAAGCCACAACTTCGAACTCGAAAAACCACCCAGCAGTTTGAAATGTGGTACTGACACAAATAAAATGTTAAAAAGAAAGGAGGGACAGACACAGCGTGAACCTGCAAGTTTTCTGTCTAATACATTCAAACAACCATGTATCTAAGCATGAATGACATGCAGAGCAAACGTACATGTGCAAATAATGCTATCTCTGAACGACCCGACGAGTCAAGTCAGCAAGATCAAAACAAACACAAACGAGATAATGCGAGAATTCATATTCGTTATTCGGCAATCAGGCTGAGCAAACAGTGAGGCAGGCGTCACATTTTTCTCTTTGACGCGCCTTCAGCAATGAACCTTCCAGAGAATGCCAGCTCCTAGAAGATGTTTGTCCCCAATCCCCAAACTGTGGCATGCAGCCACAGGAAACAACAAAAGGGAAAGTGTGAACGTTTTCCATTTTTCCTCCCTCAACAGTACTCTCTTAATCACTCGTTAGAAGGACGTACGGTTTAGGCGATATAAACGAGCTCGCAACTCCAAAGTACCCCGTAAAAAGTGTGGATTTCACAGTGCATAAAATGCATGACATGCTCCTTTGTGCACTAATTCTCGACTTTAAGGGAAGCAATGCAGGCTCATGGCCTCCAGGGCTTACATGGTGCGTAAAACACTACAGGCTGATTGTATTGATTTGCAACCCTTTTTTTTGGGTATTGCTATGCAAATACAACACAACTTTCAGTTGTCTTATTCTTATGCAAACAACCATGCCATTTGCTAACATTTTTCGACATCTCTGGTACAATAGTAAGGCACGCTGATTAGGAAAAGAGAAGAAAACTGGCTGCAAGGGGCCTAGATCCCTGCAAGCAAAAGAGTTTCATATTGTGTTCACATGACCTGATGAGTGCAGACTTAAGCCCCATCATCACTATTACTCTTTTCACAGGCTTTTAGTTAGAAGAGCCCAGCAGGAGTATGCTTTTATAAGCTTAGAGTTGCATTGCTAGCAGACATGTCGGTCGTCTAGGGACTTATGTTACTTGGGAATTGGAGCACATAACAAGACAAGATCTTCATGTGATTCTTGTACACTGACGCGCTCCAAAGTGACATACTAATATCTAAAAGTGAAAGTTACGAACTCCATTGCAAGTGTGTGTCATTTCTGTCATTGATTTCCTTGTTTACACATGACTATATTTAAATCTTGTTATTGTGAAATAATGGATATAACGAAAAATCTTTATTCCTCTTGAAAGTTCCCACAGAACCCAATGTTGTCAATATTTAAGTTTATCAAGACTTTTTTACTTGACAAGGGATACACAAAAAATTTTCATTTCAAAATGCCAATTAACCCTTTGCCTACGAAAGACGAGGTCGGCTTGTTCGCGCTGAAACAGACGTCTCACACTACCGCAGTCAAGCAACCTTGATTCATTTTGCTTAATTTGCTTTGGTTTGAAGAGATGGCTCACTCAAATAAAGACAAGCTCAAAGCATGCATTTCGGCGGAGAAACGACTTGATTCTGGCAACCGAAATTAAAAATGGCGTCCTCCTATGTATGTGCGTGCGCCCGTACAGGTGTACTCGGAAAAAGAAAAGAAAAAAAGAGACTCTCGTTCACTGAAGTTTTGTTGGACTCGGGCAGTGAGGAATAATTTCGCTTCTCTTCCGACTGCAGCAGTGACAATACAAGACAGTGTATCTTCTCTGTACCATCAGACTCTGGTCACGACCACATCCCACGTATCGGCAGTGTACACTATTATAGGCAAACAAAACGTACCGGGACATGCAAGGTTTCTTTGCACGACCTCGCTTGTAACTTCGGATGATTTTTTAAATTTTGCAGAGAGATATTCCGCAGCAAGGCGTCGAGAGACTTCGATACACTCTGTGGATCAGTGCAGAAAAGCCAATCCTTTGCATAATAAAAAGTGTTTTTTCTTGTATCTTGCAAATGAAGGGCCTTTCATTATTTCTTCAGTTGTTCGAACATATGCAGAATCAAACCGACGAATAAAAAATCCATATTTTTGTGTGATTCCTGGCATAAAGCTCGGCAGGCAAAGGGTTCACTGCCTCTTTGAACACAACATATACTGATTTGTTACAACGCACTACGCTTTGCGTGCTCTTAATGTATTAATTTAAATCTCCCGTGGCTAACCTTTACTGGCAAAGCACCATGTCAGGCTGACCAGGCTAAGCAGGTCAGGCCCAGCATATGTTAGGGTGATGTGTGCACTCGTTTGCTTTGTTTTGCATGCGGACATGACGTAGGCATCTGTCTCGCAACCAGTTCGCTTTTTATGACATGTTGTGCGTTACAAGACATCAAAAGAAATGATGGCTGCTGTTGCTTGAAGTTAAAGTGCCAGACTAATTAATTAAGGCATGGAAAGCATAAGGTACATGATATTTTATTTCCTTAATGTAACGATTATCATGACCCAAATAGAGAGGAATTAAAGTGGACAAAAAAGCTACCTTTCCGTGAGTGAGATCCAAGTCCTCAACCTTTGAATTACTCGTCCAATGCTTATCAATATAGCTACGAAGAAAGGAGCTCCCTCATCGTGCAAAGGTATTGCGCCACGTGACGTCCTCTCAAAAATTAGTGTTCCACACTCGCCGCCATGATAATTCTTGGGGCTTAAAGTCCCCAAACCACCACATTATTATGAGGGGCACCTTAGTGGAAGACTCCGGAAATTTCGACCTCCTGGGGTTCTTTAACACGCATCTCAACCTAAGTACACGGGCCTCAAGCGTTTTCGCATCCATCGAAAATGCAGTTGCTGCGGCCGGGACTCGATCCGCGGCCAACAGCCGAGCGCCATAACCACTAGAGCACCGTGAGGGGTACTTGCTGCTATGGTTACGTGTGGCGCCGGTGGCGCTGGTTAACACTCAGGCATTAAATGCACTCGTATGCCCATAAAGTGGAAAGGGCCCTACATCATAGCTTAATCGTTAGAGCATCGCCCGCATAATTCGGAGGTGTTGGGTTCGGATTCCACCGATGGCAATGTTAGTTTTTCGTCTACTTTAGATGATTTCAGTTTAGGTCAGTATGATCATCTGATCTTCAACTAAACAATGACGGAGGTAATGATCAAGAAACAACAATTCTGCTATTAAGACGGAAGCCTTACATGCATTATGAGAAGGATCATGCGGCAAAAAGCCAGCTTGTGATAAAAAAAACCCTATGAATCACATAAAACCACTTTCACACTTTGTGGTTCTAGGCGTGCAAGCTGTGTTCACTTCGTCTTAGTGGCGTTCAGGTGATTAAAAAAAATGAAAAGGTGGCCTCCATGTGACTCTCACTTTGTCTCTGCGAAAGCGCGAAACTGAGTCGATAAAGAAGAAGACAAAAATAATCTGCTGACTCAGCAGACATTAAGGCTTCAGCAGAGCGGCACTGGCGCTTGGAGATAATGAACAAAACTTGGGATCCCTTTCCCAATTGGGAAAGTGGGGGCGAGCGAAGCTTGGCGGGTACATGTCTGACCTAATCTTTTCCTTTCTCTTTCTCTCTTTCTTTTCCTTTCTCTCTTTTTCCCTTTCTATTTCTCTTTCACTCTCTCTATCTCTCTCTCTTTCTCTCTAGCTCTCTTTCTTTCGCATTATGCAATGCTGCATCGTAACTTTTCCTTCCTTCCATACTGGAAACTGAACCTTCGCCCACGTGCAACAATTCTGTTGCTTCAGGCAACGACGACGGCTTTGCGTGAAACAATAAAAAACAACAGCGAAAGGCCAAAAAGAAATGTGGCAACGTGAAATGCCAGGTGACCTCAATAACTTTGATACAAGATCAGATTGCCGTATCGGAAACGGCTGATCGTTGACAAACGCTTGATCCAGAGAGCATCAGTTATTGGAAAACGATTCATACGAATACGCATCTGACCAGCGCACCTTCGATGGCCTCACATCTCTACGGCTGCATTTCTGTGCACACGTTGGAGAAGGTTTTCCGCAAACTATGCCGCCACCTCTGAAATCTGTGACTCATAGGAAGCTTTGCTTAAAAAGCGACATTTACGTAGCTCGGCATATAGGTGCCTAGGGGAGCGATAGTATGACTGTGCATACATGTAATGATAAAGGAAATTCAGTGAGCAATGAGTTAATCAGAGTAGTAGTGACATTAGTGACAGTTAATTAGTGAACGTTCCACATCAATAAAGTACAAGGTAAAGCAGCCACACCAGATCGCTTAATTTCAAGCCATCTTAGGTGAATGTACAAGGGACCCTGAAAGTTTTCACATATCGTTTCCCAAAATTAGCAATCGACAGAAGTGGACCGAAGCATGCCGATGATTAGAGACTTGTTGGACAGGTATTGGCGTCCCTTCAACACACAGAGCAAGTTCAGTTTTCATTTGCACACTTAATGGCATAGGTCGGTGAACTCACTCATGAGTCGACTCACTAGGACTCACTCAGGCTGAGATCGAGCCATGAGTCTGTCTGAGTCAGTCCGTGTGAGTAATTTTATCGTGAATTTGAGACCAAGTGAGTCCGGTTGAAGAAAATTTTCGTTACTGTGAGTCTGAGTGAGTTCGGCTCAGGAAAAGTTTGGTGAGTCTGAGTCCGAGTGAGTCCAAAGAGCAAGATATATTTCTTGAGCGAGTCTGAGTGAGTTTCACTTCTTTTGCCGACCTTTGGTGCTATCTACTCGTCTTCCTCCTTACTATCAGCCTTATCTGAATTCACGTTTATACTCATGTCTACTCCCACTGGTTTCAAAGCAGTGTCGTTCGTACACCATTTCAATATTTATTGATCAGAGGCACGAATTACGTAGGGGGGTGCCTTGACCTGCCCCCCGCCAACTCTTCCCGGAAAATTTCTAATCTTATGTAGTCATGTCTTTCAAGAAAACTGACCTTACTGGTTTGCGAGCACTCATAACTCGTATTCGAAGGTACTAAATCAGAAGGCGCCAAGCAGAGCACCAATTATGTGAAATATTTGTGCTAAGCAGCGTTGACACTATGGTTAAAAAAGCTAATTCTAGGCTAACGGACTCATGAGTCGACTCACTCGGACTCACTCAGACTCAGATCGAGTCGTGAGCCTCAGTAAGTCCGGGCAGGTGCGTAAGCAGAAATGTTTTTCGGGGGCTGGCACCTTCTTGATTTAGAGCGGGGGGCAGGGCAGGCAGATGTGGTCGGGCGCCATTTCGTGCTCTACATACCATAGCGAAAATAATTTTCGGGGGGGGGGGGGGGGAGGGGCATGGGCCCGGTGTGCCACACCCCGGCTAATTCAATGAGTCCGGGTGACTAATGTTTTGGTGACTGAGTCCCAGTGAGTTCGGTTAAAGAAAATTTTCGTGAGTGTGAGTCCGGCTCAGGAAAATTTTGGTGAGTCTGAGTTCGAGTGATTTTTAAACGCAAAATATATTGCATGAGCGAGTCTGAGTGAGCTCCACAAGTTTTGCCGGACCTATGCTTAGTGGTCAGGCACACGCAGCAGGTGATCTACACATTCATGGACAGAGTTCTTTAGATGTTTGCAAGGAGATGAACTGATGCTCACTCACCAGTGCGCAGTATCTGCCCGGCTCTAGTGAATTCCAGAGATACAATGCCGTCATGTTGGCATCCTGCATTCAGAAAGTCAAATATTTACCGCACAAAATTTGGTCAGCCTATTAAAAAGCGATAACTAATGCTTTGCCTGCGGGAGACATGCAGTTTTTGGGGAAATAGATGGTTGTGATTTGATGTGTAGAAATTGATACTAATATACAAGACCCTATGCAGATAGGAATATTAATAACAACTAACATACTATAATGCCAAGGAAAGTATAGCGGATGGTATTTGTAGCAATTGTGTTATTAAATCTGAAGAAAGTAAAGTGGACGAAACAACAACTTCCTCCCGGCAGGAACCGAACCTGCAACCTTCGGATTGCGCGTCCGGTGCTCTTAGCATTTGGGCTATGCCGGCGGTAATTCCCCCCATCCACTTCATTGGGTATATCTGCGCATTTAAACCCGACAGCGTTAGTCTGCGCTGACCGTAGCCATGGTCGCAGGTGTGGAACACTTTTCCTGCTGGCTGGCGTCACAGAGCACCTGATCTGGTTGCGAGGTGACGGCTCAGCAATAATCTCTCGAATATTACTTGAAGGCAACATGTCTGCCAGAACGAGATCCCTGCTATGAAGAAAAGGAATAACAATAACTTTTATACACAATAATAATGAGAACTAAAAGACAACAATGGAAAAGAAAGTATAGGGAATGTTATTTGTAGTAATTATAATACAAACGAGAAGAAAGTAAACTAAAAGATTGTTAAAGATCTTCCCGTTCTCCCGAACCTTCGCGAGGTCTCTGACCGACACTTGCCTTCCCACGGAAAAAGTTTGGGTTATTGGGACCCCTCCGTATATGTTCGGAGAATGGGATGATTGACACGACCAGACTGCCCCTTGCTAGACCGGACGGTGCGGCTAACGAGAGAGAGTGGCCTGTGCGGGTAGACTCGGCTGCCGAAGAGGCAGTGACAGAGACTTTTCGTACAACGAAATACTATAGATTCGCGGCTCCCTAACCAAGTTGTAAATAGTGTAAATAAATGTCTTGTATCATATAAAACCCCATCGTAACGAGTTACTGAAATCGAACCTCTGTGTAAGAAAGAGAACATCCCACCGGCAGGGATTGAACCGGCAACCTTCAGGTTACTTCAGTTCGTTCAGCTTGCAGCTTGCAAGAATATCACGTGCTACGTCACGTGAGCCAGCAGAATAATAGTGTTCCACACTCGCTGCCATGGCTGTGGTTCGCACTAACGTTCCCAGGTTTAAATGCACAGATATACCCAAATGAACAACTTCCCATGTGCAAACTTACAAAACGAATTGCACACAGCGAAGGATGACATAGAAAACATCAGAAGAAACTATACACACTTTATTATCAAGAAGAACGTAAAATATATACAGCGACCAGCATAGGTTGGTAAACTAACTCATGAGTCCACTCACTCAGGCTCACCAGACACAGATGGAGCCGTGAGTCTGAGTGAGTCCGGATGAGTAATATTTTGGTGTTTGAGACCGAGTGAGTCGGGTTAAGAATTCTAGTGAGCGTGAGTCCCAGTGAGTCAGGTAGAGGAAAATTCTGTTTTGCCCAAAGGGCAAAACCATATATCATGAGTGAGTGCGAGTGAGGTCCACATATTTTGCCGACCTATGGCGACCAGACGCATGCGCCCAGATGTCCTAGCTACCGACACCATCTAACTTCGTTTATTCGTTCAATCTTTTTAAATGCGAAGCATTTCTTAGCGAACTTAGGCGACTTTGAGCGTATCTATCTATCTAGCTATCTATCTAGCTATCGAGCCGCCTACGACTTTGTGCTCTCCTGGCCGTAGCGTTAATGGGATTTATACCAAATTTGGTATGGCATAACATGACCGTATTGCGAACATAAATGGCTCGTCATATCATGAAAATCATGACTAGCTTCTCATGAAAAGCATGATTTACCTGCCACGCTCATGGCGCGCTCCCGGCCGTTCGGTTAGCTTGATATACACCAAATTTGGGATAGTGACGTGACTGTATGATGAACATAAATGACCAGTGGTAATATGGAAATCATGACTTGTCATGTGCGACATGACTTGCATGCCACGCTCATGGCGCGCTCGCGGCCGTTTCGTTAGCTTGATATGCACCAAAATTGGTATTCAGTGACGTGACTGTATGATGAACATAAATGACCAGTGGTAATATGGAAATCATGACTTGTCATGTGCGACATGACTTGCATGCCACGCTCATGGCGCGCTCGCGGCCGTTTCGTTAGCCTGATATACACCAAATTTGGTATTGAGTGACGTGACTGTATGACGAACAAAAATGACCAGTGGTAATATGAAAATCATGACTTGCCATGTGCGACATGACTTGCATGCCACGCTCATGGCGCGCTCACGGCCGTTTCGTTAGCTTGACATACACCAAATTTGGTATTGAGTGACGTGATTGTATGACGAACAAAAATGACCAGTGGTAATATGAAAATCATGACTTGTCATGTGCGACATGACTTGCATGCCACGCTCATGGCGCGCTCGCGGCCGTTTCGTTAGCCTGATATACACCAAATTTGGCATTGAGTGACGTGACTGTATGACGAACATAAATCATCAGTGGTAATATGGAAATCATGACTTGTCATGTGCGACATGACTTGCATGCCACGCTCATGGCGCGCTCAAGGCCGTTTCGTTAGCTTGATATACACCAAATTTGGTATTGCGCGACGTGACTGCATGACGAACATAAATGACAGGTCCTAACATGTAAAACATGACATGCAAATTTTGTAAAGCATGATTTGGCTGCTTCGCATTACATCGATTCCCACAGTGCGTGGGATCTGCCGGTTTTTTTTCTCTGAGCGCTATCGACTGAGTGCTAACACACGTGTCCCCTGCAGCCCTCTTTATAGTGTAGGCTTCGACAACCTCCCCATTCGTCTGCTTGCTCCCCCCTGTGCACAATTTTGGTTTCTGCTGGACACGGGACTGCACGAGCACCTGATGCAGTGTGTCGTCCGATGCTTCAAAGCTTGCAGGGGGGCCACAATTGTATCAGTTCTCCCACAGCCTCTGGCTGACGCACCTTCGAGTTTGTTCAACGTAATGAGCTCGGCGGGAAAATGCGATTTTGTACACGACATTCTTTCCGGAATCTAATAAATCTTTTTGCTTGTCTGGTCGAGCACATACACCCTCCTTCCTGTCGTGACACCGTTTACTTTCGCACACAAACCTATTGTATTTAACAGTCGTGTTAAACACTTGATAGTTTGCGCATTAACCAATTGATAGTTTGTGCTGATGTGTTTCGTATGTCTTTCTTCACTGTGTGCAGTTCGTTTTGAGAGGTAAAGTTGATCAGGTTTAACCAACTTGCCTATTGTCAAGTTTTTCATATCCAATATAGTCGACGGGGAGTCGACCGCCGCCATAGCTCAATTGGTAAGAGCATCGAGCGCGTCATCTCAAGGTTACAGGTTCGGTCCCTGCCGGCGGCAAGTTGCCTTTTCGCCCACTTTACTGTTTCCACATTTAATATCGTAATTACTACAAATAACATCCAGTATACCATCCTTGCCTATATTGTCTCTTTGTTCTCAGTATGTTGTGTTGAGCAAAGAAAAACGAGCCGTTAAGATTTCCCTCTTTTCGTTCGAGCAGAAAGGAAGATATTTGACAAGCTCACAGTATGGCACTCGAATCACACAATATGCTAAACATTAGACATTCAGCCATTGGAAAACACTTGAAACAACATCGTAATAAATGAAGTGCACTGGATAGCAAATTTTGTTGCTCTTCCATTTATCTCTAAGAACACTTCCGTTACAATGCTATGCTTATCTTAAAAACAGGAATTTTTGTATTTTGGCATAGTACCACTGCAATAACATAACCTGAAAAGTTATATTTTGACACGCAATATCCTGCACACTGTATCCTGTCGAGCACACTGTATCCTGTCGTATTACGACAGCGAGCACACTGTATCAATATGTACTGTTTTATGGCACAGAGGCTCTTTAAGCAAGATTGATCGTCTACACAAAAGTAACCCTAGCTGCCAGGAAGTTAAGAGAACGAAGGAAAAATGAAAGGCTGGGAAAAGGCGAGTGTGAAACTTCAGGGTGCCATCGAGGTGAAGCAGTGACTAAGGGGGCCTCCACCAGGGGTATGAACACCCAGCTCAGCCCCCCAGACTCCCTTTATTCTGAACATAGCTTAGCTGAACACTGTTAGGCGTGGTGCAAGACTAAATACCCCCGTCAGCCCACTTTGACAATACTCACCGAGTGCCTTCCGAAGCAGATGACCCTACGATGAGCACTACTATTACGTTTCCGAGCTGGTATTTTAAAAGCGTATCAATCCACTGCGTGAAGATTTTAACTGCGGCTATATTTTTCTTTCCATTTTAAGCAACACAGTGAATCGTGAGATCAGAATGAATCATTTTCACGCCACTCACTTGAATCAAAAGCTCGTGCTTTACAGTTGCAGCCTCTGTGTCCGTGCAACTGGTGGCGTGGGAACGAAGCCGTACCAGAAACAGAGTCGAGTTTTCTGGTGCATTGACAATGTCAACCAGTAAGTTGTCCTCCTCGCAAGTCATCACCACCGTTCCCAAGGCAGCATGACAACCTAGCAGGGTCACTAGAAATGTACCACCAAGTAGCATGCCGCTGCAAAAGGAACAAAACCTCCTTCAATAATCTCCAAAGAAGGGCAAGTTAAGCACCGCTCACATTGTTGATACTGTCAATACGGTAAAAGCTTTTTAAGTCAGATTTCACGGGACCGGAAAAAATGTCCGATTTAACCAAATGCTGAATTCTGAAAAGTATCAAGAAAACAATAAACAAATGCTTATAACACGAATGCCATTTCATTTCCCTAATGACTACGTAAATACAGTACCTATTTTGGAACAGAGCCCTATTACGACATTTTTTTACGTCCACAGTCGAAACGAAAGTGCACAGTCGAAACGAAAACCACCAGTGCTGCTGAATAAACATGATTGCTGAATAAATCATCATTGGTAATGCACAATCGTCGATGACGACTACGAACAAAACGTGAAAAAGCAGCATTTCAAGAGCTTCAAGACCAAGATGACTCAACGGTACCCGATAGAAAATCCTATGTCGACAAGCTAAAAGCCTTCTGGACAACTCCGAAAACGTAAACTCACGACCCAAAAAACACGAAAGGTCCAAAAAGACTGCTTGGAACTACTAAAAAAAATTATATACACATCTTGGTAAATTGTGCGATGTTGAATAATAGTTTTCCACTAAAAGTTTTGTAGAAAACGTTGAAGAAACGTTTTCTACAAGAGGTCTTTACTAAAAGTGTACGACACATTTTTTTTCTAGAGCACTTAAGGATGTTGCGCATATTACAGTTTCGGTCGCTGCTCGACCTTGATCGGAAAGTTCGATTGGTTTAACGGCGTGCGCAATAGCAAAAAAAAAAAAGGTTGCTTTTAGGATGCAAAATCGACGCAATTGACATCTCTGTATTTTTTTTTGTCCGTGATCGTTCGATTGCGAAAATCTTTCGTTAGTTGTTGACATAAACTGTGGTGTATTGATATGAAAAAAAATGCAGT
>JALIZH010012085.1:0-20414 GCA_030522465.1 Rhipicephalus appendiculatus | reverse complement strand
CAAATCTATACCGGTTGCACTTTTCCATTAGGCAGACGTTCTTCTAGCGCGATCATTTATCTTAATGCAATCTTCGAGACTGCAGAGTTCGCAAAACCATCGATACTCGTTTCCTGAGGGGTCGGGTCTCCGGAGATTACGTATAGAAAGAAGTTCACCAAATCAATATTGATGATTTGATAGCAATATCTCTTCATTGGATCTCGAGACATATCACACTTGTACAGATTTCAAGCATTGCTATGGGTGTTCCTCGTGGGCAACGTTGAGAAACGCCATGTTCATGTTATTCTTATTGTTTTTTCCGTCCGTGTAGGCTGAGATAAACGCTGATCGCTTTATATGCTTTTCAGTTTTGAAACTTCGATGAAGCGATTTTAAGGCAGCCCTGCGAAATTTGAAAGATCTTTGTAACGTATTTTTCTTGTTTAAACTCTGATCGCTACGACAGAAGAGTATTTTTTCTTTGAGATATAGATATATCGATAAACATAGACCCAACTTCATACAAGGCTGGTCTTATGGTTCTGTTTCATGCACTGCATTTTCGGGAAGATGACAATATTGTCCTCGTCTTGCTTCTGTTGATGTTTTCAAACCTCGCAAGGCGGGCTGCACAAAGTTGTTGCATTTCTTTTATTTTGATATTTTCGATATTAAGGGGAAAGACCTCTGTTTACCTCAGTGTTCACGATTTCTTCTTCCGTTTCGTAATACGATACGGGGACGAGACACGGACTACAGGACAGGGGGTGCGCGAGCTCACAACTGGTTTATTGAAGTCTTGCGAAGTGCCAAATAAAGGTTGACCATCCAGCAGGAGTGATAAGATGAAGGGCAGGAGGTACCAAAAAGAGAAAAAAAAACAAAAACAAAGATGATGCAAGGTTATAAATATGCCTTCGCAAGCACAAACATGTTTTGGCTTTCTAGAAATTTTATTTCTGCCTGCATTGAACGTAATGAGGGTGTGCCTATGCATTGCTCTTTTGCAGCGAACAGAAAAAGGGTTGCTTTAATCGCCCTGATATCTTTGTCACTATACCACGTGCCAGCAACATGGTGTCAATACATAAGCACACCCTCCTTGCATTTAACGCCGGCAGAAATAAAATTTCTGGAAAACAAGACACACTCATTTCTCGAAAATTTGTTTGTGCTTACGAAGGCATATTGTTATGATCGGACTTTATGGCTTGGCGCCACTCGGACGAGCAGGATTATTTCGCCAGTCTGCCCTGCTTTATTCCCGGGTCAGCGTTCCCCGAAGAGCACCAGTAGCGGCGACAACATGGCAATCCTGCTCTGAATCCTTCAGGGCCGTCGGCGCACCTCGTCAAACCCCTTTCGACTCACCTGACCGACTTTGACGGTATGACCTAGGAGGGGCTGTTTGACCTAGGAGGGGCTGTTTACTTTGTTCATCGTGCTACGCGACGCACCGAACAATCAGCCGAGAACTTGGGAGACACGTTTCCCACACTCCGAGGGTTCCTTCGGGGCAGCCGCATGGGAGGCACTTGCGTCGCAGCCGCTGTCGAGGAGTCATCGCTGCACCGGACTACACGGCTGGTTTACAGGAAGGTGCGTCACCTCGGCCAGGTCATTGTGCAGTGCAGTGCGAGGCCTTATTGCGTCCTGTGCACTCCTCTCCCTCGCCGACGGGCGAACTGGGCGTGCCTCTTCCCTCTTTCCAGGGTTGGGAAGGAGGCGGTGTTTGAACTTCCCATTTTGGGGCGGAGTTGAAGACATCGTCTCGATTGGACTATCCTGGACTTTATTGTTTTCCCGTGCAGGGAATCTTGGGAAGGCTAAGGCCTTAAAACTGGAGCGCCGAGACGCTCCAGATCATCATCTTCCTGCATCATGTAAAAACACGCTACCATGTAAATACTGTAAATAAACGTTCCTGTTGTCAGCTCCGGCTACTCTGCTCGACTTCTCCCTGCGACATGGCTGGTTCCGGTCACATGGACCGACCCCCGACTACATCAATATGTTATTATAACCTTGCATCATCATTGTTTCCTTTTAGAGTATTTGCTGCGTCCCGCCCATCCCCTCATTCATCCTATCTGATTGTTAATCTTTATTAGACACTTCGCAAGATGTGAGTATACCAGTTATGAGTTTGCGCACCTCCCATCCTTTAGTCCCTGTTTCGTCCGCGTATCGTAATACGAAGCTCAAGAAGAAATCATGAACATCCACCAACTAGCCCAATTCATCAATCTGCATGTTGAGACACCAGGAAAAAAAACATGGTTGATTCCTCCTTCATAGAAATCGGTATAGCACGAAAGTAAAACGTGCCGTTATAGCAGTCCTTGAATGTTTACTGTACATTGATATTAAGGTAGCTTGTAGCTTGCACAAATGCTTCTTGGTGTATGGCAGCTATAGCCTCGTTTAATGTGGATGCACCCACGTTGACGCTTGGTGGTACAGCTTCATACCGACCACTAACGTCCGTGATCAACGATTAAACAAACCCTTCTGGTAGCTTTAGTAGTTAATTATGAGAGCGCAACCAGAGAAAGCGGTGTGGCAACCAGAAAAGCCTCGCTGATTGGACGCAGAACTTGGGCTAAGCTCGCCCTCCCACGGCATGTTGCATAGTTATTGAATACCACGGCCAGCCTAGAGGGAAACACAACGCGCGTCTGGTCTACCCTGTAGCCCGGCCGCGATTTTTCTCGGGGTGACTGCAAGCGGGAACGCGGTGTTACAGTCAGCCGAGGCAGGCATGCGTAGCAGAGCTACTTTTGGTATGCATGGATGCTATGAGTAAGACCGACGCTTGGGTTAAGGTCGCCACATCGCGGTTTTAAGGCGTTGACAAACTGCCCTTCTCCTATTGGAAACGCTCCGAATGGGACAGACAAGTAGCAACGATGCGTTGCTGGAGCTAATCGCGGAGGCCACGCTCATGATGCATTATTTCATTTTATCGCTCCCAGAGGGTGACACCACCCCGCCGTACCTGAGCACCGTGACAGGACAGTGTGAGTGAGATATAAGAGGCGCGTTTGTAAAGCCGCCACAGCGTGTTACCATGGCGCAGTGAATAGCGTGCCCAGCATCTGTTGTTGCGGACCGAAAGATCGTGGGTTCGAGGCTTGTTGACAGAACTTTCTTTGGCCATCTGATCGTGTTCATTTTTTGCGACGTCATTTCCGTGATGGAAATACGTCACTGAAGTCTTGGTGGACCCCGGCATAAAACACTTTCGTGTTAAAAAAAACATGCAACAGTTTTCAGTTTGCGAAACTTTATGTAACTCACACCACTCTCAATAAAAGTAATAAGAATATGTGGGGTTTTACGTGCCGAAAGCATGATATGATTACGAGGCCGTAGTGGAGGGCTCCGGAAATTTTGACCATCTTGTGTTCTTTAACGCGCCCTGACGTCGTACAGTATACGGTCTTCTAGCATTTTGCCTTCAACGAAATGCGACCGCCGCGGCCGGAATCGAACCCGCGACCTTCCGGTCAGCAGATGGGCACCGTAATCGCTACACCACCGCACAGACGCTCAATGAAAGTAGTCAAATATGTAGTCGCCCATAGTTCACCTCTCCGAAAAATTAGGTTTGTAAATACGCGACATCTACAAGCTCCCGTCGGAGATTCTGGACGACGCGGAAACGACAAAACAAAGCCTCGCACTTTTATGCTCAAACGTCCCAGGCCGACTTAAAAGAGAAAGCAAGGTATCTGCGTTTTGATGAAACTTCCTTGCTGCAGCGGCAGGACTTAAACTCGTATCCCGAGGCGCGGATACGAGCGCGTGTTTTACAAAAGCCCCGTCGAAAGAGAGAGGTACTTCGCACTTCTGAATAAATGAACAAGCGAAGAACAGCGCCAACACCCGAATCAAGTCAGACGACGATCTTTCCTTTTTTGCGTTTAGTCTTACCGCTCCACGCGAAGCTCTCTTTCGGTTCTCAAACGTTTCCCTTTTCCGACACCTGGGAACAAGGCAGGAAGCGAGGAAATGTCATCCCATCGAAAGAACCTGATTACGAGGACCCCATCAACAGCACGCCGAGGCAGAAAATATCCTGATGTCACGGCAGGGGATGTAGCGTATATATAGCACTGCTCGCAGAGTGTAGGCATATTATTGTCGAGGAGACGGTATGCGCATATGGGGCTATTTCACATATGGATATCGCAGCCAGGTTAGAGTTACTCTCGGCACATTCGCTCACAGACGTTTGCGCCTCGTGCGCGCCCCGTGGGAATCCTCCTGTTTTGCATTTCAAATCTGAGTTCCCGTAGTGGAAAGCGTCGGCACGTGGCTTTTTGCAGAGATGGAGGAGCCTTGTCATCATTGTGTCAGCACTCCGGTGCGGTCGCGCAGGGTTGAGGTAATCTAATGATGTTGACGATCTTTCTGAATGTTCATCAAATCTTGAGCTTATCGGAAATGATAAAATGAAACGAGTGGGTTAAACAATACAAACAAAAAGCAATCTGAGTAGATTTCTATCGCAAAACTTCTTTTTTTAAGATACAAACTTAAGCGAATTGAAGTAGCTTGACATCAAAAGCAATAAATTGCTTTTCATCGGGCGTAGCCTTGTGTGTGCGTTACTCATCTCCACTGACACCTTGTGTTGATGCTAAGCAAAAAGGTGTATTTTTCTTTATTTTAATTCGTTAGAACTTCTTACTAAAGCTGTGCCTTGTGCGTGGATGAAATAATGAAAAAATGCTTGCGATAAAATAGTTCTGGGAGTTTCGGAAGTGCTTTGGATGACTACGTCTGTGTTGCCTTGTTTTGATTTCACAATTCTATGGCTATGTGGATTGTGAATGGCGATCTGTAGCTAAAAGTGTTTTAATATTTGATACAGCTCATGCGTTGCCTGAACATTCAAATGGTATCTATACCGAGTGTCCCTGCTAACTTGTGATAAGGGTTCAAAAATGCAATATTAGAGGCAAGCGAGTGAAATCAGTTGCATATTGCTCTGTATTGCCACCTCGTGCAATACAGACAATTTCTTTGTTTTGTGATTAGTTAACTTGTTAATTAGAATGATCTAACTAAATTGCCAAAGATTGACTTTAAACAAGAAATGGGGATTTGTAAAGTTCGAGAGCTTCTTGAGAAACCCCCCATTGCTTTATTTGCGACAAAGAAAGTCTCGCGTGTATTATCTTTTCCAAGTGCCAAAGAAAGCCCGCAAAAAAAAAAGTAATAAAAAGCACGTGACTAGCACATTCGCGTGCCCCGATTGCGCTGCTCTCAACCTTCGTTTGATCGAACAAAATCAGGTGCAGCCACGGCTCGCCGGCCTCGTTGCAGCTGTACGTAAGCCGACAAGTTGTCGGTGGTTTCTTGGCCCGCGCTCGCTACAACTTGCACCGTCACGCGCACCAACTGGCTGATGCGGGCCAAGAAACCTCCGCCAACTTGTCGGCCTACCGGGATTCGATCCCGCGACCTTCGGGTCAGCAGTCGAGCACCATAACCACTAGACCACCGCGGAGGGTTGGCGTCCTATATAGGACATTACAGTTCAGGAAACACTAAATGGGACAGTGTTAAAGCTTAACTTGGAATTGCTAATGCTGTTAATGTAGTCGTTGTTGTAGCACCTACCTTTTCATTCATTGAGGTGGTACCTGTACGACACCCCCTGGTCCTAATCAGAGATGAGCCCTAAGAGATGTAAAAATGCAAAAAGAATACGTAAACAGTTGAACGCAGCGATAACTTATTTCACGTTCGGATGCAACAACACCGCGGTTACAGGAACCATCGCTTGTTCCCTCTGCGGACACAAGAATCAACATTCCCGAGTAGTTGATAAAACTCGAATGCCCTTCAGGAAGCACAAATGACGTCACTTCTTGGTGTCGCCTCCAAGATGCAGCACTCGTGTATGCTGGGTCACGTTAACGTTACGTTTCCGTATGAACGTTATTCATTGAAGCGCTTATTCAATAATAGGAGCTGCAAAGCCCCCCTTCATAAGTACCAAAAATTACCAGCCAATAATGGCAGATGGAGAGAAAAGAACGAGTTTCGAATAATCAGGCATGCTTTGGCGATGTTACTCCAGAATTTATTTCAGTGAAGTTTTGGAACTGTTGCTCGTGAATCGATTGTCATTTTGGGTAGTTACAACGCTGTTCCGGTACAATGTCATCAAACACAGGACTCTTCGGTAAATGTACTTTTTCCTTCTTCACTAGTTGAGAAACTCGACTGAAAGTAACGAAGACGTCAGACAGTTGTGCATATTTAATGAAAAGGTAGTGCGCTTCCGTCTTCAAGGGAAAGTTCCAGTCTACGAGAAGAATAATGACGGAGGAGAAAGACTGCATATGTGCACAGAACGTGTGTGAGTTCGGGTGTACTCCGGCAACTATGCGAACTCTGGAAAGCTTTTAGGCTCAAGCGCGGAAGATAGATAGTCGTCTTTCCCGAAGCGGCATTCTAGGTGTGCAGGATGGCGCATTAGAGCGCGGCCAAGTGCATATGCTTTGCGCGTTGAAGAAATTAGGGGAAAAAGAACTGTTATGAACACAGGTTCAGAGTTGGGTTATTTGGGTCGTAAATTCAAGGTGGGCAACCGCAAAAGTCCGTCAACGTAATCTCAAAACTTGTCTTTCGGCTACACCTTCAGAGAATAACAGCTGTCATGCCAGTTCCTTCATATTGCGAGCTTCAGTTCATATACTTCATTCCTTCCTCCCTCCAGCCATCCACACTCCCCCCCCGACACCGTCCCCTGTGAGAAAGAGAAAGAGAGAGGAGGACAAAGTGGTGGTTACGAGCTAAAGAGGTGACAGATGTCTTGTTGTTATCCGTCTTTCTTTTTTTCTTTCTTTCTTTCTTTCTTTCTTTCTTTCTTTCTTTCTTTCTTTCTTTCTTTCTTTCTTTCTTTCTTTCTTTCTTTCTTTCTTTCTTTATTACTGATGACTTTCTTCTATTCGGCAGGCACGGCTCCCCCTCTCCCCCCGTCAACGTGACCAAAACCGTTGTACACCCTCGAATAATGTCGTCTAATGTTGCCTTTCAGCTGCTTTGCCAACAACGCCTTCATTGAATTTGAAATCTGTGACTGAGCTGTCTACAAACATTTTTTTTTGGACATGCAATATTCACGGGCCATCCACACGTTCAAACCTTGGGAAGCCCGACATAGCGTGGCAGCGATTCAATTGACAAACACACACGCAGGTGTTCAATTGTTTTTCTTGAACATTCTGTGCTCCCAAAATCACGGGCCAGGTCATACATGTCGAGAAACGGCGTTCCGCATCTGGTATCTACGCTTTTGGTTCAAGTCAGAATTTCCATTACGAAGGCTGAGATCACATGAGGGGACGCGTGGGAGATGCAAAACTATCGGATGCCTCTTCCAGCCTTCCATTCCGTGGGAGGTAACGTAAATAAATAAAGCTAGAAAGTTTGCTTGCTGGTGGCAAGATGGAAACAGGAAGCCAACAGCAACGCGAGCTGCTGCATACCTGAAAGGCAATCTCGGAAACGCCAGCGTTCCGTTTTATCGGGGACCTACCACAGGTGCTCTGCAACTGATAGTGGTACGCCGAAGTTTCGCTCGAAGAGAGCCTTGTTTGAAATCACTGAGCAGGGAGAATGATGAAACCACTTGTATTACTTTTTCATTGTTTTATTCTCGGTCTCACGGCTTCTATTTGAAGCGAACAAAGCCTAAACGCTACAACATCAGCAATTTGCACAATGCATGAAGACATTACTAGCATGCTGGAAGGTTTCTTCAGGTCTGCCTAAATGCGACGGGAGGGGTTGGTTGGCGGCACACTTCCTTCGGTTGCGAAAGAAGAAAAATGCAATAGGGTTCGGCCATTTCTTGAAGTATACCTAACAATCCTTTCCTGTCCAGTTTTTTAAAGAATGTGGCGCTCTTTTGTCAAGGAAATTTTCTGGTAACGTTTGCGAATTTTTAAAGGCATTAAAAGGGGTACAATCTCAACAATCTTTTTGCGAAAAAAAATGACATCCCTAGACGGTCAATCGGAGTTAATATATCTGTTCGTCATAGACAGAGTTATTTGCTATGTTCTGTGCGCACACCAATAGACATTGCATATGTGATGCCCAATCGCCCAGCTGAGACATAGTGCATCTGAAAATATATTTCAAAATGCTTGCGATTTTCATTAGCGAAACAGAAGAAGCTCTCGTCACGTGCATTATACAAAACATGTCTTTAGCATCCTTAGAGCCCTCAGATAAAAAAGAAAAGAAAATGCTTATTTTACAAATGGAAACATCAGGTAAAATACCGGGTGTTCCAAGTTAAGCTTTATGGTTTCATTAAAATTCAGCACTTAGAAGAACATGAAAACCACCTTTGCAGATAACTTATATATCCAGGGGGGACACAAAGTGAGACAATAATTATCGCTGTCAGGTGCCCAATTAACTCAGATTCAATAATTAACTTTTTAGTGACTGCAGCAAGCAAGCATGTTTATATTGAAAAGTTGAAGGCAGTCGCGTTTATACACAGTTCCACTTGGAAGAATTTTTCTAGCATGTCTCTGCTCCGAGATATCCCGCTGCAAAGTTTAATTGTGGTTTTCATGATTACGCATGCAGGACGCTGTGGATCAGAACAACGTTCCTCCCTGATGTGACGAACAGTCATTGCTTGCCATCGCCAGCCAGTAGCAAAAGGGTAACCGTTATCATCTTTGCCTGTGCCTTCGACCCGTTGTCAGACTAAACGACGCGCGCAACTGCCACGGCACACCGGGGAGGAGTTTGCGCCACTGCTGACTGTCTTGCATGCGTAATCACGTAAACCACAATTAAACTTTGCAGCGGGATATCTCGGAACACAGACATGCTAGAAGAATTCTTCCAAGTGGAACTGTGTATAAACGCGACTGCCTCAAACTTCTCAATACAAACATGCTTTCTTGCTGCAGTCACTAAAAAGTTAATTATTGAATCTTAGTTAATTGGGCACCTGACAACGATAATTAGTGTCTCACTTTGTGTCCCCCCTGGATATATAAGTTATCTGCAAAGGTGGTTTTCATGTTCTTCCCAGTGCTGAATTTTAATAAAACCATAAAGCTCAACTTTGAACACCCGGTATATTGCAGGTTTTTACCGTCTTTAAACTACGCAGAGGGCTATGAGAAACGCAGTAGTCGAGGGCGCTTGCAAGATTCCGCTTTCCTGCATGCGCACATTTAAAATAGCGCGATCTTTATCTCACGAACTGTGTAAAAAAGATTCCCTCTTAGTTAAAGCTATTAGCCTCAATAAAGATCAAATTAAGTATTACAGATAATCACTCCGATACTATTTCTTAAAAGGTACGTGTGTGACAGCTTTACGTTGAGTAAAATATCAGCATGACTAGTAAAATTTCAGACGCGCAGCCCGATTATAGTTGTCTTGACAAAAGACTGGCACGTCTTCAAGGCGACAGGCTTGAGACAATACCGCTATCAAGGACCGACGCTGCTAGCCAACTTCGAGTGGCCGCACGAGAAATCACTTTCTCCACTTGGAATACAACAAGTAGACTGCGCAATCAACACCACCACAGCCCGAACACTTTACTTCTTCAGACACCTACACTGGTTTTAGTCCCGTAGGTGTTAAGTGATGTCACGTGATTTTAGTCACGTGACTAGATGTTACGGGGCGTTACGTGGTTTTAAGTCATGTGGCTACTTATTACGTGATTTTACGCGATTTGTGTCCCGTGAATGGTTGTTACGAGATGTTACGTGATTTTTAGACACCTAATAGAGTCGCCCATCATGGATTGCTTTCACAAATCGGCACAAGCGTTATGGGAGCGAAGCTTAAGTTGGAAAGGACGAAGCGAGCGCGCACCGGTTCATGATGATGATCATTACTGTTCGCACTACCCGGCGCAATGAAAAGCTTAAAGAGCTCCGCTCTTGAAAAATCGTACAGTTACCGGCTACTACAAAAGAAACTTCCTCATGAGTATTTCGGCATGTATTTGATAGCTTATCTCTTACTCTTAAGTTATCGAACTACATGAGCCATCACGTCTTTGGGCGTACCTGTTGTGCGTTGTGCATCGGTTAAAAAAAATTAAGAACATCGCGCTCGTCCTCACAGCCCTGGAGGGCCAACTACGCCTCAGGCGCGAAACAACGAAAGTCTTGCGAGCAGCTGCCGTTGATGGAAACTTTAAACGAGTGCGGAATATGCAGCCAGTCTTACTGTGCTGCATGGTACTGTATTCTAAGTCGAAGCCCTCAGCGCTTCAGGCAACCGCTTTACGCCAACTACAGCTACAGCCGTAGGCCCACCAATAGCAACAGCTTTTCCTGACAGGTGTCTCTGCAGGATACGTTAAGTAGAAAGGCATTGTTTAAAGCGAAACAAGCGCCGTTGAAGCTTCGCTTCTTCACCATGACCTCGTTTTGTGTCACGGTGCAAACGACATGAAAAAACCAACTTGCTAGATAAATTCTAGAAAAGCGAGGTATTTGATGAATCTGCGTTCAACATAACAACCCGAGAAAACCTCCAAGAAAGTAGTAGTAGACAGGAAGAAAACATGTCGCGATATTCTTCTTCCAAAGAAGTCGCATACTCTTTCGTCTTCTACGAGCGTTCCCTTTGGGTACTGCAGGCACGTGCTAAAAGAACCTGGAATAGTCTCTGAACAACTGTCACAATGTGGCGGTTTGGTGGATAGAGGAAGTATTTTTAATGGGGGGCAAGTATTGATCCAACTTTTCACCTTGTCTTGTGAAAAATATGTCTGTTCTATCGCGTGTTCTCAATTTATTTTTCTCCGCCCACTTTTTTGGTATCGTAAACCACTAGTGTGGGAACTGGAGTCCCAGTGGGATTCACTTCATTTACGAACATGGGGAGATAAAAACACATTAAATGACCTAATACTATACATCTGGTATTGTATTGCTTAATAATCCAAGTCACCACATTGATGTGGCAGACATACAAAGAAAATAGCGCGAAGCTGGGGGGAATCTTAAAGCGGTTTTGGTGCTACTATGCACATGGAATATGCCAATCATCACATCTGTTTCTTCCTGTGTGTTAAAAGTGAAGAGAGAATCAAAACTAAAACAGATGCGTTAATCAAAATAAACTGGATTCTGGCATAATCAATACATTAACTACTAAATAACTCACGTTTCGACGTGCAATTTTCTACTACAACGTATATGAAGAAAAAAAACTGTTTATCAGGTAGCACAGCTTCGTACTCTATCGACGACACTTGTGGATTTGTGAACATGAGCCTCAGGTCGAAGAAAATTGGTGCACCACTGCTATTGCGGCTCTGACAGCGCGTGCGCATACAGGCAGGACTCTTGAAGGATAAGTTGTGTTCCATCGAATACGCAGGTGTTTGAGTCACATTCCGTGTCCCTTAACTATTTACAGTTGGAGACTTCGAATGAAGAATTATTTTTCTACAGCTAACGCTGTGTCATAGAGACCCGTATGTAGCCTGTAAACCCTTGTCACTGATTTCATCTGAAGAGGGTATCCCGCTTTTATGATATTTCTGTAAAAATTAAGCCGATTTCTCGCCATTGCAAGGTGGCTGAAATGTTTAATCACATTAAGGGGACGGCGTCGCAATGCTATTTCCCTGGCTAAATTTGTTGACATGTAAGATGTATTGTGAATGTGTGCGAGTGCGTTGCGAAACTGAGCTAACGGCGTCTCGTTTAGCGGAAATTTTGAGCTCGAAGCATTGTGCGTGCTGTTTCTCGGATACTTATTTAATCTTCAATTATCCGGGCTTACGTGTGAATGCTCATTGTGTTGATGTAGAAATTCATCGTGAGATGAATGCTTCAGTAGTTTTTGCCTTTTGCCTTGAAGTTTACTGTTACCAATTGGATTCGGTGATTTATATGATGTTATCTTGGAATCAAATAATCGAGTAATTCGGAACTACTTCCAATATATTCCGTCTGTACTTTTTTCTATTGGTCTTATAAGGATAGCTGGTCTCAACAGGTGACCTTTCACACATTGAAAATTGTGTCGCGGTAAGGAGGACGACACTCAAGCATTTACGACAACAAAATGTGGCCTCCACCACACAGCAAAGCTTTGAAGAGCGAATCGAAAGCAAATGGCGAGATGCAGCTTCGGTGTTGGTTATCAAAGTCGCTATCTTTATATTGTCATCTAAATTGACATCCCTATTTTGTATTCAAGCAGCAGGCAACAAGCAATCAATAATCGACAAATTTTTATAACCTATATATAACTTTAGTTTGACTACTGCTTGGTTATAAATGTCAATAGTTACTTGTTCCATTTGATCTCTGCCTCTTGTTGTTTTTTTTTCTGCATATACTGCGGAAACAAGACATCTCTCTAGGTTGTCAAAAAATAAGAACCGCCAACTTACCCGTGCTTCCATTCTGGTGTTTCCAGGGCTTGAACGTGGCACTCGGTATAGCTTCGCTCGCAGCCCACTACATATATGCCACCATGGAGTCCTGCGTGAGGTTTTAGTTTTTAATCGTTTACTCAGAATGGGGAGTATGCCTAAAGTAATGCATTCGAAGAAGAGCTGTCAGTTTTCCATATTTATTTGAAGTTCAGAGCTGCGGCTCTGGTATATATGACCAATGCGGGTTGTTTTACGAACTATTTTTGTTCGTGCTCACCGAAACATGCCCAGATGGTCAGGAACTGAAAAAAATACTTCATATCCAAAAGAGAACGTGGGCTGGACGACGTGTTTCAGACACAGGGCTTACTCTAACCCTAAGCTCCGCAATAACGTTTAAACCCTCGCGGCACACATATGCACAGTGTATTTCAAACATAAGGCTTAGTCTCACTTACCCGAAGTTATAAATCGCCTTTCATTTAAATATCGTCGAATCATTGTGTATGAACTCCATTCTTTCTTACAAACAAACAAACAAACAAACAAAAAGCAAACTTGGTTGATGCTTCCGTCATAGGAATAGGTATAACACGGAAGTAAAAAAGTGCCCTTAAAGAGGTAATTCAGTGTTTACTGTACATTGATATCGGAGATTTTGCACAATGTATACTGGTGTTTGGCAGCTATAGCACCGTTTAACGGGGATACACCGACTTTGACGCTTGGTGGTATATCTCCATATCGACGACTAACGTCCATGGTCAATGATTAAGCAAACCATTGAGGTAGCTGTAGATGTTAACGGTGAGAGCGTAATCAGACGAAGAGGCGCGATAGCCAGAAGAGCGTCGCATATTGCACGCAGAACTTGGGCTAAGGCACGCTAAGGTCGCCATCCCGCGGCATGTTAATGGTTGAACACCATGGTCGGACTAGAAAGAAAAGCTAATCGCATCGTGTCGCACCTGTAGCCTTGCCGCAAATTTTCTCGGGGTGAGCATAAGCGAGAAACGCGGTGATATAAAACACTTTCGTGTTAAAAACATATATAACCTTCACTTAAACCCAAAAGAATGTCTACAAAGGGCATAACCAGGTGACCAGAAACACTGTAATTACTACACCAAATTTCTTATGGGCGGAGCTGGCGGTTCTCGACTGTGCCAAAAAAAAATTTCAGAATTTCGAAAATATATTCATTTCTGCATTAGTAATTTAAGTGTACTGAATAAATAGGAGGAGAAAAGAATGTTAGCTCGTCCAGTTATCAGTTACATACAGCAACGTTCCACATCACTTTTCCAACTCGACTACGGAAAAAAAAAGTCATATGGAAGTTACTACATCATGTTTTGTTGGACAGGAAGTCGGATGTTATACCAGCCGCGTGCTCTGGAGATGTTTTATATGCAAAACATTCATTTTATTAGCCAACCCAGTGTTTTCTTTTATTGTCATTTAATATAATTGAAAAACGCAAAACCCCCCATTCTAGGGTAAATTCTGATGTGCAATATTTCGGAAAGAGGAAATGCGATATAACATCTTCTTGGTTCAGCAAACGCAAAATTTCTATTTGTTAATTAGAAAATATAAATTTACACTTTACATGTTATACCCCCCCATGAGCCTGCCATGCCAATCTCTTCACGATCTAGATGTTCTGCAAACTTTAGTTAGTGAGAGATTCATAGGAATGAGTGGCATTTTCACTCGCAAACGCACTGAATTTATATTTCAGGTTCTTTATCTTAAAAATAACTGTTTGAATACGTCACCATCTTGTTATAGCAGATATAAAAAAACACCGTCAAACTTCGCGATGCCGATGAAAAGGAGAGGGAGAGAAAAACAAAACCCATGTTGCCCTAAGTTTTTGAACGTTCACCTTTTCCCACACATAGGTGTCCGGCGTGCTCGTAACTTTCTAGGTTCAGTTTCTCACCTAGAATCATCTCTCTACCTCTCTCTTTCTTGCTTCATTAGAAACAACACTGTTTGAAAATGTCGTTCATCAACACCCAGCACCAGTGACAGTGTAGAAACCAGCTAAAAGCACGAAGGATAAATGCATGCGCTGTAGAAGCCGTAGAAAAAAAAGCCATTGGACAAATATAAAGACGGTTATATTATAAAGCTCCTGTACTTCGCGCTGCCTTCGAAGATAAAAAAAATTACACCATCTCCCGCTAAAGGGAACCATGTGTAGATGTGAAGCAGCGGGCGCTACCGCTTACACTGGCGGTGGCGTTGACGCTGGCGCTATCGCAGCGTTGCAGAGGAGAGAAAACTGAGGAGTCGCAAAGCACGCAGTGATGGAGCGGTGTTTCCTAGTGGAACATGCTAATCGCTGCTAATGGGCAATGAGAGACAGAAGACTCCGACTGGACACAGAGACCCGCAGTCGGCTTTTAGTTAACGCGCACGCTGCGAATTTTTATTGTTCAACAACGCACACGAGAAATCTCCCACCGGCACCACCTTGGAGGTCAAGATCCATTGCCATATATACGGGATGGACAGTGAACGGTTGTGCAGCGCGAGCAGTCGGTTTTTTCAACCAAGAAACTCGCTAGCAGACGCTGCCTGCGTCGGCGTCGTGAGGCGAGAGAGGAGGGTAGCGTAGGAGAGGAGAGAGGGGGGGGAGACGCGCATGCGCAGTGGGGGGTGTGGACGCTGTGGGCAGGGATGCCTAGGGGAGAGAGGGGGGGAGCGCATTAGAGGAGAGAGAGGGGGGGACGCGCATGCGCAGTGGGAGCGCGGGGGGGGGGGGATGCCTAGAGGAGAGAGGGGGGGGGAGCGTAGGAGGGGGGGAGAGGAGGTTTTTCATTTTTTTAAGGGTTTGCGCATGCGCAGTAAGTGAGGCTTCGAGGCACACCACCACCACCACCACCACCGGATTAAGCTTCGCCATAAGATGCTTCACATCTAAAAATTGAATGACAAAAAATTAAGGTTGAAGCGCACGCAACATTGCTGCAGCTGACCTGGCCACCGCAAAGCATTTTCTTCTAAGCCTCGTTCCATCACCCTTGAGTGCTTTAAGCTAAGAAAACGTTGATTTTCTCCACAGGGACTGCAATCAAGCCGAGTGCTCGGAAGCAACAGCCGACACCGTTGCCTTCGCTAACGCAATAAATTAACGGGGTTTCCCCGAAGTTTCCGCGAACTCTGAGAGAATGTCACCGCCTGCTGAAATTAATCTGGCTGCTGCGAGAGTAAACATTCTCAGCTTTCAGACTTTCACTGCTTTCCTGTGCACTGCGCGCGACGGTACCAGCTTGGGTGACGCCTTCTTGTGCAGCTATTGCAACGAAGCGTGTACAGCTCAGACATTTTGCTGCATTCTAAATAATAACTGTTGGGGTATAATCTCCCAAAACCTCGATATGATTATGAGAGACGCCGTAGTGGAGGGCTTCGGAAGTTTAGACCACCGGGGTTCTTTAACGTGCACCTAAATCTAAGTACACGGGCCTCAAGCATTTTCGCTTCCACCGAAAATGCGGCCGCCGCGGCCGCAGCTGCCGGCATTCGATTCCACGACCTAAGGATCAGCAGTCGAGCACCATAACTTCTAGAACACCGTAGCGGTACAGTTTCGGTCCCTGCCGGCGGCAAGTTATCTTTTCGTTCACTTTAGTACTTACTTCACATTTATATATCATAATTACTACAAATGACATCCCCTATACTTTCCTTGGCATTGCTGTCTATTAGTTCTTATTGTATCTAGCAAAGAAAAACAAGCCCTTAAAATTTCCTTCTGTCCTTCAATATATAGGTGGCGATTCTCGCTGTATGTTTCAAACGAGAGCAGAGAAAGTTGCTTGAACGCTGAAGACGAGAGCTGTGTTTTCGACCATATTCCTGGAACCTTGAGTCGAACTTGTGGATGAGTCATACACTATGGAGGTGTTGGAACTCTCGCCATAGCTATATATTCTGTTGGTTGGCACACACGGTAGGACAGGGTTGTCAGATAAAAAGGGGCGCGAGTTCGTTCTTCCGGCAGATAGGCCAAATGATGAGCATGGCGCGGGCAACATGCCTCTCGCGTGCTCTGAGCGCTTCCATTACAATTTGCAACAAGGCCGGGAAATCGTTTGCAATAGCAATGGTCTGAGCTGTTGACGAGTATCCTGTTAGTCCCAGACAAACGCTAAGAGCCATAGCCTGACCGCTTTCGATTGCGCGGATATTGGTTCTGATAATAGCGGTAAGCACAGGCAAGCTGTATCGCAAGTACCCGCGAAAAGGCGTCTTGTACATTTGCACTATTGCATTTACTAGGGACCCACGTTTTTCCTGCAATGTACATGAACGAATAAGCTATGTCCGTGAGGCGCCTTTTTACGTAGGCCGCGTGTAGGCCCTTGCAGAGGTCCCTATCTATGAGTACGCCTAGAAATCTGTGCCTCCTGACATAAGGTACGACTTGGCCGTCAAATAGATAAAACGTATTGTCTCATTGACTATCATCTAAAAGCAATCAATGCGTATTTGGCTGGCTCGATCTTCTGAACTGGTTCATTGAAGTACACTAATAGCAACGTCGCAGGTTTCTAAAGCTTTGCGCATTCCTGAGGCCATGTCCCGTCAGATGCCCAGACCTAGATGTCGTCAGAATACACTTATAGTTACGACTACCTCACTTGGTAGTCGTTCCACAAGAGCAATGAGAATGAGGTTGAAGAGAGCTGGGCTCAAAACGCCACATTGTGGAACGCCACACTGGTTGCAATGTTGGGAAGTTGTACCATCTTCGGTGCCGACAAAAAATTACACCATCTCCCGCTAAAGGGAACCATGTGTAGATGCGAAGCAGCGGGCGCTAACGCTTACACTGGCGGCGGCGCTGACGATGGCGCTCATCGCAGCGTTGCGCAGGAGAGAAAACTGGGGAGGCGCAAAGCACGCAGTGATGGAGCGGTGTTTCCTACTGGAACATGCCAATCACTGCTAATGGGCAATGAGAGACAGAAGACTCCGACTGGACACAGAGACCCGCAGTCCGCTTTTAGTTAACGCGCAAGCTGCGATTTTTTATTGTTTAAGAACGCACAGGAGAAATCTCCCACCGGCACCACCTTGCAGGTCAAGATTCAGTGCCATATATACTGGGTAGCCAGTGAATGGTTGTGCCGCGCGAGCAGTCAGTTTTTAAATGCGAAGCACTTCTTAGCGAACTTCGGCGAGTTTGAGCGTATCTATCTATCTATCTATCTATCTATCTATCTATCTATCTATCTATCTATCTATCTATCTATCTATCTATCTATCTATCTATCTATCTATCTATCTATCTATCTATCTATCTATCTATCTAGGCGCCTACGACTTTCTGCTCTCCTGGCCGTATCGTTAATGGGATTTATACCAAATTTGGTATGGCATAACATGACCGCATGACGAACATAAATGGCTGGTCATATCATTGAAAATCATGACTAAATTGTCATGAAAAGTATGATTTACATGCCACGCTCATGGGGCGTTCGCGGCCGTTTCGTTAGCTTGATATACACCAAATTTGGGATTGAGTGATGTGACTGTATGACGAACATAAATGGCAGGTGGTAATATGCAAATAAGGACGTGCATGTCATGAACAACACGATTTGATTTACATGCCACGCTCATGGCGGCTCGCGGCCGTTTCGTTAGCTTGAGATACACCAAATTTGGTATTGAGTGACATGACTGTATGAGGAACATAAATGACAAGTGGCAATATGGAAATCATGACATGTCATGAGCGACATGACTTGCATGCCACGCTCATGGCGCGCTCGTGGCCATTTCGTTAGCTTGATATACACCAAACTTGGGATTGAGTGACGTCACAGTATGACGAACATAAATGACAAGTGGCAATATGGAAATCGTGACATGTCATGAAGGACAGGACTTGCATGCCACGCTCATGGCGTGCTCGCGGCCGTTTCGTTAGCTTGAGATACACCGAATTTGGTATTGAGTGACATGACTGTATGAAGAACATAAATGACAAGTGGTAATATGGAAATCATGACTTGTCATGTGCGTCATGACTTGCATGCCACGCTCATGGCGCGCTCGCGGCCATTTCGTTAGCTTTAGATACACCAAATTTGGTATTGAGTAACATGACTGTATGAGGAACATAAATGACAAGTGGCAATATGGAAATCATGACATGTCATGAGCGACATGACTTGCATGCCACGCTCATGGCGCGCTCGCGGCCATTTCGTTAGCTTGATATACACCAAATTTGGGATTGAGTGACGTCACTGTATGACGAACATAAATGACAAGTGGCAATATGGAAATCATGACATGTCATGAGGGACATGACTTGCATGCCACGCTCATGGCGTGCTCGCGGCCGTTTCGTTAGCTTGAGATACACCAAATTTGGTATTGAGTGACATGACTGTATGAGGAACATAAATTACAAGCGGCAATATGGAAATCATGACATGTCATGAGGGACATGACTTGCATGCCACGCTCATGGCGCGCTCTCGGCCGTTTCGTTAGCTTGATATACACCAAATTTGGGATTGAGTGACGTCACTGTATGACGAACATAAATGACAAGTGGTAATATGGAAATCATGACTTGTCATGTGCTTCATGACTTGCATGCAACGCTCATGGCGCACTCGCGGCCGTTTCGTTAGCTTGAGATACACCAAATTTGGTATTTAGTGACATGACTGTATCACGAACATAAATGACAGGTCCTAACATGTAAAACATGGCATGTAAATTATGTAAAGCATGATTTGCTCCTTCCTGGCTGCTTCGCATTACATCGATTCCCACAGTGCGTGGGATCTGCCGGCTTTTTCAACCAAGAAACTCACTAGCAGACACTGCCTGTGTCGGCGTCGCGAGGCGAGAGAGGGGGGGGGAGCGTAGGAGAGGAGAGAGAGGGGGGACGCGCATGCGCAGTGGGAGTGTGGACGCCGCTGGCAGGGATGCCTAGAGGAGAGAGGGGGGGAGCGTAGGAGGAGAGAGAGGGGAGGCGCATGCGCAGTAAGGGTGTGGTTGTCGCGGGGAGGGATGCCTAGAGTAGAGAGGGTTTGAAAGGGTATGCGCATGCGCAGTAAGGGTGGTCACGCGTCACACCACTACCACCGGATTAAGCTTCGCCATAAGATGCTTCACATCTAAAACTCAGTTGACGGCGTTATTATCGCACTCACGCAGTTAACAAAGCACTGACCACAGCAACATGAGAGCGGTACATACCGTTTCACTTCGAGTGGACCACGATATGAAGCTGCAGGTCTCCCTTTCAGTACAGTGCATCTTCCTCATAAGCAGCATTCGCAGAACACAAAGCACGAGCACAGAGCGCAGGCACGCTTCAAACAAAAAAAACACCGACTGCTAAACTCGCCTAATCGAGAACGACGCGCACCACACGCACAAAAACCGGAGAGTTTTTCGCCAGCGCCAGCCCGCCAGCTAGTGCATTGAGTCACGTGGTACATAGTCCCGTGCGCTGTGCACGCGCGGCGGTCGTGGCAGCCGAGGAACACTTCAAACAAAAAAAACACCGACTGCTAAACTCGCCTAATCGAGAACGACGCGCACCACACGCACAAAAACCGGAGAGTTTTTAGCCAGCGCCAGCCCGCCAGCCAGTGCATTGAGTCACGTGGTACATAGTCCCGTGCGCTGTGCACGCGCGGCGGTCAGGGCAGCCGAGGTTGCCTAGGCGACGAGACGAAGCGGCGCCGGCAACGTTTGCTCCAGCCGTTGTTGGATTGCGCGGCCGCAGCTCTCTTTCGGCGGCCTATTTCGTTATGCTTCTTTAACAGTGTATTCGAATCGCAGTGAGCATTGCGACGATGCTGTAAGGATTGCGCAGGCTGCATGTCACAGCGCACGAATGTATTATTCAAGAGCAAGATTTAGCGCCGCTTCACTTAACGTCGTGAAGACTGGTGAAACAGCGGAGCTAATGGATTTTGCATAGATTTAGGGTCACTTTTGCTAAGTTCTGTATTAGCTGTGG
>JALIZH010012084.1:0-22768 GCA_030522465.1 Rhipicephalus appendiculatus | reverse complement strand
ACATATTCCACCACCGCAGCAATGTGTTTGCAGCGTCCACCCTGTCCTGTTTTACAACTGCACTTTCCATCTTCAAGCAGGAAATCGGGGACCTGTGGAAAAAAGTCCATAAAGTGTTACATGTTGAGCTGCATTTAGCCTACTCGCGTCATCAACGTTGGTTCAGTGGCCTCCGTCTCTACGAACCCGCAATTCTAAGGCGAGCTTCGAGTGCAACTACTCGGCTATCCAGATACGCTAGCAGAGCCTAACATAGCGTTGTATAGTATAGTATAGTATAGCAAGGGGGTGGGGAAGTGAGGGTGAGGTGGAGGGAAACGAGGAGCGGAGAAAGTAAGGCATGGAAAGAAAGCGAGAAAATTATGTATCATCTAGTCACATGACATGTTTCCGCCAAAACCACTCAAAATAACACAACTATAGTTTCCGCCGAAACAACACGCCACGTCCATTGTTCTGACAAAACCACGTAAATTTACGTAACTAATCATGTGTTTGCATGTTCCCGCTGAAACCACACACAGTCACGTAACTAATCGCATGAAACATTCTCGCAAGAATCATATAATTAGCGTGTCTACTCACATGCAATGTACCCACCAAAACCGCGTATTATCACTTGGAACCTAACGCCATTTTGCAATACTTGGTAATAGCTTGCAAAAAACCTAGCAAATACGTAGCCAAGCTGCTATAACAAGCTAGGTGACCACCATCTCCGTAGTGACTCAGTCTCACGCCACTAGCGCAAGCTGCCGAGATATTTTTTCACAAGTTTATCGTGCTGGTTTCAAAGTTTTACCATGGTCCTTGGTTTTACCAACGCTGACCCTTCGCGTGGCCGCACCCGTGAAATCCATGCGCCGGTGCGACAGCGCTCCCCCAAAATCTACCATATAAACACATGGCACGTAAACGAAGCTACTGTGTCGATAAAAAACGTTGGTTCACGCGTCAACGCATGCAGGCATTAGTGATCGGGACGTTATAAAGAAAGCAGTGTACTTACGATGAGCTCCACTTTGTAGGGAAGCTTGTTGACGCTTGTCTGTGGCAAACACTTGGCGCGTATGGTCACAATGTCGTCCCACACAGCTGTTACATCGGACACATGTCCACTATTATAAAGTGCGGCTCCTTTGTGCACACTATCGCCGCAAAAGTAATCATTTGCGACGTGCACAAGCGGCAAATCGCACGCGCGCACTTCCGTCGTGCTTGCAGTGAAAGGCGGCTTCTGCTACGCGACCCGCTCGCGGTTCCGACGGCCGCCGCTACGCAGCTTTCAGTGGCGAATCACTTATAATATTCCTTGGGTCTCAAACTCATCTCAGCCAGCGGGCCGCACTGAAGCTACTTAGTCCCGCAAGAGCCGGTGCAGGGAAGGAAGGTAAAAGCGGGGGCGGGACTACCTCAGCACAACTTTGGTGTAGCCGCGCGCAACGCTTAAAACGACGACACATCGCAGACTACCGATCGCAGTGCCGCAAGCGGATTGACCCTGTTAGGGCTTCACTTTTTGAAGCTCGTTCCGGGCACTCCCCTGTTCCAGTACACTCTAACACAACCAAAGCGCCTGCCTGATACCGCGCCAAAAAATAGTGCTTAAGTTTACTGACAATTTTCTTATTTGCCTTGCTGAAATAAACGCTGCTTTAGTTATTATAAGACTGAAACAGTTGCGGGAAGTTGTTGGTGAAATGCAGTAATTGATCACCTTGCAAGTGTGCTTTCCTTTTCGTTCCATTTCTTAGACAGCACCACCTTTCCAGCCCACCCGTTTTCCATGGAAACATGGCGTCTGTGACATCAGTGTGTGGCCGCAAACGCGCTGTTTAGTTCTCCGAGAAAAAAAAATAATCACAGCATATCCACGAGGTGAATGATGGGGAGGTGGGCGAAGCTTGAGAGGTTATGGTTGATGCCGTTAACCCTCCGAGAAGTTCGCCCGATAAAATCATCATGCAAACACGTGAGGTACGGTGAAGAAAACTTTTATTGAGATTTCAAGTTACCTTTATATATTACCCACTTGTGGTCGGAGAAGTGCACAGCTAGCGGCGCCAACGTGCACTCCGAGCAGCGAGAGCAGCGGACCCCGAAAGGCGAGCCCGAGAAGCGGCGGCCCTCCGCGCCCGCTGCTTCGCTTCGTCCATGCCCCACCAACGATTCGACACGTACGGCGACGATCCAGGAGACTGAGAGAGGCACTCGATCGCCGCGCACTCAGGCAAAGCGCGCGCAGCGACCAATCGGAGAGTAGCGGCAATTCGGAGAGTAGCGGCAGAGTAACGCCATCTAGGAAATGAGACGAGAAATGGTCATCTCTTATCATGGCCTCCGAGATGGCAGGCGATACTGGGGGTTACGCGTTACGCCTGACAAGGTTAGACTAAGAGGAGCTTCGCCCCTAAAAATTACACCATCTCCCGCTAAAGGGAACCATGTGTAGATGCGAAGCAGCGGGCGCTAACGCTTACACTGGCGGCGGCGTTGACGCTGGCGCTCATCGCAGCGTTGCGCAGGAGAGAAAAACTGGGGAGGCGCAAAGCACCCAGTGATGGAGCGGTGTTTCCTACTGGGACATGCAATCGCTGCTAATGGGCAGTGAGAGACAGAAGACTCCGACTGGACACAGAGACCCGCAGTCCGCTTTTAGTTAACGCGCACGCTGCGAATTTTAGGGGCGAAGCTCGTCTAACCTTGTCCCGCGTCAGGCGTAACCGTCCTTTCTAGACCATTCGACCATTGCATATCGTTCGACCACACGCAACCTACAACCATCCGAGGAACCTGCATCGATCTCGTCACGATATGGTCCCAGGTGCACATCGTTCGACCACATGCAACCCACAACCATCCGAGGAACCTGCATCGATCTCGTCTTTGCAAACTTCCCACTACGGCCCATCCAAGAACCCCTATCCCTTCACTTTACCGACCATAAAGCAGTTATAATGAAGGGTGAACGAAAGCCACGTCTAGCTACCATTTACGAACAATAAAATCATTTCGTTGTATATATACAGTGTTTGTCACGTCTTTCATGATGCACTGGGTGAAATTCACGGAAGATTCACGGTTTTTACCGATGAACCTCCGGAGCTTCGCCCACTCATCATCATTCACTCCGTGGATATGCGTGAATTTTTTTTATTGTTCAACAACGCACAGTTGAAATCTCCCACCGGCACCACATTGCAGGTCAAGTTCCAGTGCCATATATTCGGGGTGGCCAGTGAACGGTTGTGCAGCGCGACCAGTCGGTTTGTTCAACCAAGAAACTCGCTAGCAGACGCTACCTGCGTCGGCGTCGCGAGGCGAGAGATGGGGGGGGGCGTAGGAGAGGAGAGAGAGGGGGGGACGCGCATGCGCAGTGGCAGTGTGGACGCCGCGGGCAGGGATGCCTAGAGTTCCTGTATATTCTCCCTACGGGAGCAGAGTTGCGCATAGGTCCGCCATCTTGCTTGGCTAGCAACCATAGCTATGCGGCGAAGCCGCACTCTGTTTTTGCAGGCGACTTGCTTAAGCCTGTCGCCGATAGACGAAGCGTGTCGCCGATCGCAGTCGACGTGCCTCGCGTGTCAACGACCGACAATGAAGGAAGAAACACCTGCTTTCGGGGCTGTGCCACGGGGGTACAAAAGCGTTTTTTAGTCTATCCGGTAACGCAAAGGCGTATCGGAATGCCGAAAAACATGCGCCGTCACTGCCGCCTAGTCAAGTGGCGCCAGCTATGGAGGATAAAAAGCAACTGACAAATACGTAATATAAGTCCTCCGAGATTTCGGGAGCGTCCATGGCCACTCGCTAAGCTTACAGCATCGGCTATTTCAGTATGTTTTTCGAAAACGGTGCCGAATCGACGTAAATACTTTGTTGTCGAAGCTTAAGGACATGAATCTAAAGCAAATAAAAGCACCAGTTCGTAGCTAACGAGGTACAGAGCGCGCGACGGTGAGTTGATAGATTCTAGGTGGACAGCAACCGCTTTCCGCGGCGCGGCCACGTTTTCCGGGCGCGGCCTGTGCATCAGCTTCTCCGCAGGGCATGGTTGCTAGCGGCGTTTGGAAAACGGATGCGCAACTCTGCTACCTAAAGGTAGCATATACAGTAACTCTAGGGATGCCTATAGGAGAGAGGGCGGAGCGTAGGAGAGGAGAGAGAGGGGGGGACGCGCATGCGCAGTGGGAGTGTGGACGCCGCGGGCAGGGATGCCTAGAGGAGAGAGGAGGCAGCGTAGGAGGGTAGAGAGGAGGGGAGGCGCATGCGCAGTGAGGGTGTGGTTGCCCCGGGGAGGGATGCCTAGAGGAGAGAGAGGGGAAGAGGAGGTTTTTTATTTTTTATTTTTTTAAAGGGTTTGCGCATGCGCAGTAAGGGTGGTCACGCCGCACGCCACCACCACCACCACCGGATTAAGCTTCGCCATCAGATGCTTCACATCTAATATACTAGTAACAGGACACTAAAACGTACACTGAACAATTGAAATGTTTCTGTCATTCATAAGTTTCATCTATCTGTTTTTCAAAACGTTTTAACGATGTCAGCGAGAGAAAAACCGAAAGCAAGTGCAAGCTTCCGTACTACTTGCGGAGCAACACAAATGTGCGGAAGCCCGCCTCCATAGCCTTCGCTCCAATGTCAGAATGAGTTGTCGCCGAGTATAGGCAGATTCACTTTCTGTTGAGTTGATCGCTGCTTCTTATTCATTTATTTTTTCGTCAACGCGTTTCACAGATAATACCTAGCTTCAAGCCACGAAGAGCCCCGAGATGTCGACAGACGCCCACGGCTTTTTTATCGTTGGCCTTTTTTTTTTTGTGCAATTTATTAAGTTATGCTCATTTTCACGAAGAAAAGAATATCGATATATTAGCGCTCCCAAATTGATCTTGAAAATACAAGTTCGCTTTTTTGTACTGTATTCTGGTCACTGAGGCCACGAAGAAGTATTGATGAAGGCGCACTTCTGCCATAGCAAATAACACTTTATTCTGCTGTGTATCGAAAAAAAATGTAGAGAATGCTTCCCTCTGTGCTCTGTATGAGCACTCAATATGATGAAAAACCTCCAGCAGATGCGACAACCTGCGAAAGACTGCGCAGCAGGGAGTCGTAGAGTGCTGGAACAATGTCAGGGTCGTCTTTCAGGGCCTCCCATTGTTCTTCAACGGCGCACCACAGTTCGTCAGAATTTGCCCTGTGGAGCTGCTTCGTTGATAGGATTTCATGATGCTTCAAACGTTTTCAATGATTTTAATATCTGCTCCTAACGGTGGCCAATCTAGTGTTATGACGCCAACTTCTTCCAGGTGCGCTCGCACGGCACACAAACTATACGCGTAGTGCGCCGCCTATAGAGGCGCCACTGAAAGCCACCTAGCGGGCGCCGGCGACAGTACACTCCAGGGGAGCCGAGCAGACGACGGCGCATTGCATAGCGTTGCTGCAGGGGATGGCTGAAGTACGCGGCTGCGGTTTTCCACACGTTCGGGTGCCTGACAGCTACTTCTGCGGTGACAGCTGCAGTAAAGGCGCAGGGCCTCTACAAAAGTGGCCGCGTGCGCGAAGTTAGCGGAATTTGGGACAACCCAGTGCGTATAGGTGCCAGGTGCGTCCCGCAGACCAGCGTGACAAAGCCCAGCTGTGAAGTGGAGCTCGTGGTATTGAAACTTGTTGTTGGGCTAGTTGGTAACTCGTCATATTGAAGTAAAATTTAGAGTAAGCTTCTAATGACAGACGTGCTGATGATTTCACGCTCCTTCCGAGAACCTGCGTATCTGTAAACCGTGGTTCACATCCACATGCGGCAGCATGTGCCACAAGATGCGCGTATTTATCCTCGTTTTTCTGAACTTTTTCCGCATGCTCCCTAAGCCGGTCATTTAGGCATCTCGTTTGCCCGACATACACTTTTCCGCAAGATAATGGAATGGAGTATACAACCACCATGGAGCACTTAACGAAGGCCTTCTCATGTTTTTTCTGGCAACCGCGTCCCGCCATTGCAAATGCGCGGGCACAAATTGCCGAGTTTTTCTGGTGCCGAAAAGACCAGCGGCACACCAGCTTATGCAAGTACGGCATCACTTGAGGCTTGGAACCCGATGGATCCCAAGCAGCTCCACCCTTTGTGTCCCACGTTTCAGCTTCTGCATAAGTGACACGGCGACCGTGTGAAATCATCAGCACGTCTGTCATTAGAAGCTTACTTTATTGAAAAAAAAAAAAACAAGGATTGTTGTGTTAGCGAGCCGTCCGTAATGTTGTATCAAAAGGAAATATCTTTTCTCGAGACAAGGTGTTAGTACTCCCCAGCGGCTTTATCTCTTTCATTTTTTGTAACTTTGTTGGGTGGTGGCTGGTTCCGGTATCGCTTGTTGATTCTTTGCACATGCGCACTATTGTTGATCATTGTTTTTCTTGCGCATCTTCCTGTGCGTATAAAGAAGGTCAGTCACGCACAATAAACAGTGCGTGGTGTGTGTATCCTGAGTGAAAGCGTGTGTGAATGTGCTAGTGTTTCGAGGTTTTCCAAGTTGCGCTAAATTTTACTTTCAAAAGCTCGTGGTATGTAGCCGGTTTGTTTTGTTCACTGATGCGACGCCTCGTTCAGTTCTCGTTGTTCTTCAAATTCAACCGTTGTTGCAATGTTGTTTCTGTACGTATTATTATTAAATACACATCGTATGGGCGGACTGATATTTAAATGTTCCGAACTCGCACGGCGAGATGCCGGTACATGTAGCGATCTTGCTGCCGCTGATTACGTGCCATCGCCGAAAGAGTGCCGCCAAGAAAATCAGTTGTGGCATTATTATTGCAGATGGAATCCCCTGGTAAGGAAACAGCCAAACGTACGGGGGAATAAACTGAGAGCTAGCGCCGCACCGCCGATACCACCCCGCTACGTCCGTCGATCTGCACTACCCGCTGCTGTTTTAGCAACGTGAAATTATCTCGCTAACCTGCTTCAAACTGTACAAAGCTGTAGTGTGAGTATGTTAGCGCTTTAGTGTTACACACGATGTATTTAAAAGCGGAGAAGCGCCGACCACGTTAGATAGGCATGTCAGCAAGGCCTCGTGGGGAATGGAGGTAAAACCGCGTTGCGGGCGAGTTTTTGTCGGCGTTTGAGCACCCCACCTCACAGCAATTGTTTTGACGTGTCTTGAAGCTCCGGCCACCACCCACATGCGTCGGACACTGCTTATTTCCTCCGAAGACGTGAACGACGCGGGGACACACGAACAACGACGTACAAACCTACGGCGGACGTCTGCTCACTGCCCCGAAGAGTAACGCGCAAGTTCGCCACCACTGGCGCTTCGGTCGGCGTGCACTAGGCGTATAGATGGGCGACAAGTCATGTTGAAGGCAGTAGTAGCCGGCTGGAAAGGGACAGTCCAGCACAGAGGAAGGAGAACTTGATTGATTATATGTATGTATGCTTCACTGCACATTCGTCCATCAATCCTGCGCAAAGATCCAAGACCATCGTTGGTTACCATGCCCCAAACATTCAAGCTCTTGCGCCAACTGGCACTCATTTGCTGAACGTAGAGGGGGGTCGTACCTGGAACATATCAGAGCAGCTACTTCTATAAAGGATGGTAGTATTTCTTGATGCTTGTGTCTATGCATCTCATACAGTGAGAGGGATAAAACATACAGATAGATAGATAAAAACACTACGAAAATTACGTCTGCTAAAGAATTGAATGTAATGCGTACCTCACGCGGTCGGTCGGTAGACCGTCTGCTTTTGGATCCACTGGGTGCAGAACGTAGACTCATCCGTGAAAACCAGATTTTTTTCAGTTATCGGCAGATCAGTTAATACGGGCTTGTGCGAGCGCTAGTCTTTTTGCCTTCGCCTTATTGGCAAGGAGCGGCTTCTTGGCAGCACTTCGATTCTTCAAACTTGCTTCAAGAAGCCGTTGTCGCACCAGTTCTGTGCTTACGTCGAGGCCCACCGCATGTCTGACCTGACCAACTGTCTTGAAAGGATTCGCACTTGCAACAGCAACCAAGGTGGCGTCCTCTTCTTCGGTTGTTTAGCGCTCAACATCTTGCTGCATCGCCAATGCGCCCCTCGTCTCTGAACTCCTCAAGGATTCTGTCAACAGTGGTTTGCGTTATACCCAACGTTTCTGCAATGTTCCTCTGTGTTGCCCTTTGCAGCGACATACGGGTCACTCTCCCTGACTTCTTTAGACACTCGAAGAGGCATATCTAACATCCAGCTGAAAGGCTACTGCTGATTTGCATTACAGAGACATTATTTATAACCTCACACACTGCGGTCACACCGCCTCCTTAGGATTAACTGCGCAATTAATTTCTTAATCTACTCAAAAACATTATCTAGCCCAAAAATGTGCGTCAAAAAGAGCGGCATGAGTGGGCGTGTCTCAGCTCCTCGACGCTGATGCTTTGCTCGTGCCTGTGTGTGGCATTAATCAAAAAAAAAAAGGAAAAGACCAATAGAGCAGCAGAAAGTACCGTAATCAAGTGGGCCTAGCAGAACAGCACAGCCGAGGACATTTGCATTTGGCAGCGCATAGAGCGCACGCGCATACGCTTCAGGATTTCTGCGATGCGCTCCGTTGTAGGGCGCTGTTTACCTAAAGATTACTTGAATATTTAGATTACTTGAATCTGTTCAAGGAAACAGCGTATCAGACGGCGCTCGCAGTTCAGGGTGTTTCGTGCGCTTGCGCATCGTCGGCAGATCTCGTTACTTTGCGAGAACATTAAAGGCTACCATATCCCGCGCTCAGCGCTTGCATGATACTATTTAAAAATTTCAAGGGTGTAAAAGAATGTTCATGTGAGACCATTCTACATTGTGAAAGTGGATAACTAGTGAAGCTGTATAACACATTGCACGGAGGTGACGCAGAATTTCGATAAAAGGAACGAAATGTGATTTTGTTCCTTTTATCGATTTTGTTCTATCTATCTATCTGATTTTGTTCTATCTATCTATCTATCTATCTATCTATCTATCTATCTATCTATCTATCTATCTATCCAGCTGCCTATACGTGTGGGTGCTTTTGTGGTCGACTCTTCAACATGATATGTACCGAAATTGGCAGGGGAGGACATGAGTGTGTGTGATGAATATGATTGAGAGGTCATGACATGATTAACATGAAAAATCACAGCACCGAAGCCGTAGGGCAACACATAGCAAAGCATTATGAGCGGTTTCTTGACGTCATAAAATGTGAGCAAGTGTTGCTTAGCTTTAAACGTGTCGCTGCATTCCATTTCTTATGACCATTTTTTAACCTCTTCTCAGTAGTCAATATAGCGGCTCCACTACTGTCGAGGCCATAGGTTGGAAAAAAAAAGTGGAGCTCGCTCGGAGTCAGACTCACCAAAATTTTCCTCACCCGGGCTCACTCAGACTCCGACTCAAGGCCTGATGTGAGTCTGAGTGAGTCGGCTCATGAGTGAGCTTGCCGACCTCTGGTCGATGCCTTCCCGAGAAACTTTAAATAAAAATTCCACATTCCCAAATACGCCTTAAGCTCGGTAACTGTAGTGGACTCAGGGGTTGTAACATTGCCCTCTTTTTTGTGCCTGTAGGGTGAATGCCTTGTTCAGTGACCTCGCTACCCAAATATGTCACAAATTTCTGAAAGAAGGGGCATTTATCCATGTTGAGCGTTATATTCGCACAATCTCTGCAAGACCCATTCTAGTGTTTGCTGGCAATAACTGATGTCAGACCATGTCACCATCACATACATAGTCTATGTAACACCCTACGTGTGAAATGCTGTGTAGCACCTCATCCATCATCGCCTGAAAGATAGCGGGTGCAATAGGAACCCATAAGGAAGGCGCTGAAACTCGAGAACTCGAGAGTGGTGTATACTGTTGAACGGACCCTGAAACGGTTATTTGAAGTTTTGTCAGCGTTTAGACTAGAGCATCATCGAACCATTGGTACCACAAATTTAGCGGCACGCCGTGTACCAAGGCGGCTACGGACAATTATATCATACCCTCCTTCTCACACCTGCCTTGCCTCCTCAACTCATGAGACACGCTGGCATCGCTGGCGATCGCAGAGCTCACGTGAGCACACTCGACGATTTGAGCTTCGCCCAGTGATCACCTCCGAGATTGCACGCCGACAGGTTGCGTGCATCTCGGAGACCATAGCCCAGTCCGCCCGGCTGCACGCACGCCGTCTGGCAACAGAGACATCGCGGAGTGGTTGATATCTGCTCCGACAGGTGCCGCCACCCTGCCAGCCAATTTTTCGTGCGCGCACACCGCAGCCCCACTGACGTCGCCAGCAGCCCCAATGACGTCGTGCGGACACGGTTTGGCTTGCACTAGCAGCACTAGTTCTGAAAAGTGCCGCAGCGGTGCCTAGTGGTGCAGTGAGCGTGCAGCGCCTGTCGAGCAAGTGCACGCAGCGCAGGTGCAGCCTCGACACTAGCCGCACGCTAGCCGACACTAGCCCGCGACGGCTACAGCCAAAACGAAGGCGTGAGCGCAGGCAGTGTAGGCCTAAAACAGCCGCGTCTGCCGCCTTGTCCTGTCAACACGCGGCCGTGATGGCTCTTCTGGTGAGTGCGATAGAACTGCTGGACTCAAGCAGCGACGACGATTCCGTCAGCGGTGACGTTTGCAGCGACGGCGACGATGAGTACGACGATGCGTGCATCTTGGTCGCGTGCGCGTTGGTGCGTGACGATGCCAACCGTGTACCTGGCTACGAAAGCATTATCAGCAGGTACCACGAGTATGAATTCAAGCGACTCTTCAGGCTATCCAGAGACACTTTTGATTGTTTCAGTGACAAGTTCAGGGCTTCGGCCTTCTACCCTAGTGCAGTGCAAGGCCGTCCACAAATCAGTGCCGAAAAAACATGCCTCATAGCGCTTGTGTACCTAGGCTCTCAAATATCGATGTACGCCGTAGGCGACAAGTTTGATGTTACCGAATCGTCCGTACATGTTTGTGTGACACGGGTCGTTCACTTCTTACACGCGATTAGCGAAGAGATCATTTGCTGGCCCAGCAGCGCGGAAGTGACCCGCATAAAAGACGGATTCCTCGCCAAGAGCAATGGCAAGGGCCCCAGAAATACCATCGGCTGCATCGACGGGTCGCATATTGGGATACTTACCCCAAGCGAGTCTACGCAGTCTTACTTCAACCGCAAAAAGTGGCCTTCCATTATCCTTCAAGGAATCTGCGATGACAGGAACAAGTTCTTGAACGTGTTCATAGGATTCCCAGGATCCGTTCACGACGCCCGTGTCCTGAGGGAGAGCCCGTTCTTCACACGCGCAATTCAGGAATGCGGAGACAATTATATATTGGGTGACAGTGCTTATCCATTGATGCCGTGGCTCATGGCCCCATTCAAGGACAACGGAAGCTCTTTTCCTTCATGGAAAAAAGAGCTTCAATAAACGACACAGTCAACAACGAGTGTCTATTGAGAACACCTTTGGCCTGCTTAAACAGCGTTTTAGAAGGCTGTACCTTGTAGATGCAAAAAGTGTGCAACAGTGTTGCTACATCGTTATGGCTGCATCTGTGTTACACAACATGTGCAATGATGAAAGGGACTTCCTTGAGGACCTTGCAAACCTTCCGCAAGAAGATGATGTGGGCAATGATGAAAGTGAAGGAGATTTTGACTGCAATCTCCCCCAGGCTACAGTCAGTCTCTGCGCGAGTTCATTGCTAAGGAACAATGCTAGGAGTACATCTTTGCTTTGTGAATTTCAATGCAGTGTGGAAATGTTTTCCAAAGTGTGGTGCTTCATATAGAAGCCATGTTTTTTTTTATAAATGAAATAGATGCAGTAGGCACTGCTAGTGTTACAAAAGTTTATTGATCATTTCATGACCCACCCTTATTTGCAAGTATGTCCACCAATCGATCGAATCGCTGCATGCGCTCATCATGCCGCCTAGCCTTTGCCTCTTCCCATTTTTTTTTCTTTCCTCCAGCTGCTTCATTGCCGCCTCTTCTTTCCTAGCTCTCAAAGCTTGCATTTTTTCGAATGCCTCCAAGAGCGGCGTGACCTGGGACCTACTCTGGCGCTTCCGTTTTGGGGTCGTGCTGCTCTTAACTTTTGATGCAGTGTTGCACTCGACTGGAACTGCTACATCTTCAGGTGCTTCAGTGATGCTGGTCCTGTTGAAAGTAATTGTACAGGTGCCATGTCATTTCCAGGATACCGCACAAATTAAGTAACTTTCACTTACTCTGAACTTGCACTAGGCAGGATTGTTTTTCCAGGCTCCAAGAGCAGCCTTGGATTTATGCTGTGCTCCTTTTCAAGGACTTCTGCCAGCTCTCTGTGTAATAGACACTATGAAAATCACTGAACATCTTAAGAAACAATCATAACTTACTCTTCATATTCGCAGTTCACACGGTGGTGACCTGAAGAATTGTTATCCTTTTTCGACTTTTTATATGCCCTGTCAAGCGACTTCCATTTATTCTCCACTTGTGTGGCAGTCACGTTGCACAAGAACTCTGCATTGATGATCTCAGCCAACTTCTTCCACAGCAGCTTCCTTGTGCTAAACAAAAAAGCAAAGCACAGTTAGTTTGAAAACAGGAAGCAGCATAACATGATCCAAGTATTGCAGTAGCACATGAACGTTTTCTTAGTACTTCGTATGTGAAGCTTTCGGTATAATTGCTAGCGGTGTGCGACTATTCGAAAATTTCGGATAACGAATCGAATAGTATATATTCGCTAAGTAGTTTTCGAATAATCCGCACCAACGGGAGAACCCCAAAACAATGAAACTTTGGAACAGCTAAAGGTCATTCTTCTTTTAATCCCTAAAGTGATCTGCACGCAGCCTAAGCTTTTACGAGATTATGGACACTATAATGATTGCTAAATGAACGTGTCTTGTGAAAACTGCACTATTGTTCACTTTTTACTATTCTGAAGCTGTATCGCATTAATCAGCTCCCGTCTTCATCTTGTAATAAGTGAAGGTGGGGACTACGACTGCTTGCAGCTTCATGACTAACGACAGATGCAAGTGTTGTGTTTGCGTAAATTGTTCTTGTAGATGTAGATTTCAACGCCAATTGTTATATGCTTTCGGGGCGCAGGCCATGTGATGACAGGTTAATCTGCTTCATTACATCTTTAGCTGTATCCGCGATGTTTGGTTGAAAATTGTTTAGTTTTTTATGTCCCTAATTTTATTTAAAAAATCAAGCGACAAAGTCTTGCGTTGATAATGCTAGTCAATGCTGTACTTGAACCTGCAGTTAAAAAATATTGCGGCCCCGCCACGGTGGTCTAGTGGTTATGGCACTCGACCGCTGACCCGGAGGTCGCGGGGACTAGAACTCCCGGCCGCAGCGGCTGCAATTTCGGTAGAGGCGAAAATGTTTGAGGCCCGTGTACTTAGATTTAGGTGCACATTAAAGAACCCCAGGTGGTCGAAATTTCCGGAGTCCTCCACTACGGCGTCTCTCATAATCATATCGTGGTTTTGAGACATTAAACCCCAGATATTATTATTATTATTAAAAAATATTACGAAGGCTCTAGCTCCTGCTGTATACGAGCTTACTCAGTTTTCATAATTATGGTATTTTGAGTCTATTAAAACTAACTGTAATGGTCTATGTTTGTGAATATTTGTTTCAAATAAAATGTTGTGGTGTTCTAAGACTGTTTTGAAAATGGTCTACTTACTATTCGAACAGTATTTGATTCGGTTCCAAAATTCACTATTCCCGCACATCCCTAATAATTGCCAAGGGTTTTCATGCGGGAAGCGTTATGTTAGTCAAATTGGACATTGTTTAAATCACAGGCTTTTGGATCATAAAGCTTGACAGCCATATTCTAACCTGCCTTTGCGATGTAAAAAATGCGGCTGTGCACCCTTGTTTGCCGACATGACAGTGAAATCTACCTACACTCTAAAAAGTAAAGGAGGAGAAAAGGGGGGGTCGAGGTTACTCCTTTAGAGGAGTAATCGACCTGCCACTCCCTATTGCTCCAAATCGGGGGTAACTGTGACGGGACGAACCGTTACTCCACCGCTCGCGGTTACTTCCTCAAGGAGCAACAGTTACTCTTTGCGCAAAGAAAAAATCAGCTCTTGGTTGACTTAACCAACATTTTGAAGTTTGAGCAGGCATTTTGATTAGATGTACAATCGATATACAAGTATCACATTCAGAAATAAATTTCAGAAAATCCGCAGCAAACACACAGGATTCGAACTCACGACCAATAAGTCAGCATGCGCGTACACTAACCACTACACCACACCACGCTTTGCCACCGTCTGGAAGGAAACTGGTTTATGTAGGCACCGATGGGTCGTTTGCACACGGCGCGAACATTTCAAGTAGTTACTCCAAAAAAAGGGGCGCTTCGCTCCTTTGGGAGGAAAAGCGCCCCCCTTTTTCATTTTTTGTTTTGTTCTCTCTTTGCTCATTGTAATGGAAAAAAAGGGCGCTTTCTTCCCAAGGGAGCGAAGCGCCCTTCTGGCCGTGTCGTGTGCAAACCTTTGCACAAAGTTTGTCCCTTGGGGGGAAAAAATCTAAGTTCTTTTCGGGGTAACTGTGCAGTTACTCCGGAAAACTTTTTTAGAGTGTAGGTTCAGAGATAGGGTAGCACGTAAATTGAAGAAGCATATCTCTTTAACAAAGTGGGCGATTCATGTGTCACAAAACCCTCGGTCACATTACTTGCTGCAGAGTTAGACTACCTGGAATGGCGTCATTGAAATAATCTGTCTGCTCATGGTGTTTGCTGTTTCTATAAATTCTGCGTGGATAGTTTGTGGAATGTCAGTGTTCCTTCCTCTTGTGTTTCATTCTTTTGCGCACCACCGTTTTAAGATAAATTACCAACTCGCCCTGCAGTCAGTGCTTCCAAGGTTTTACATGCCAAAATCACGATATGATTATGAAGTGCGCGATAACAAAGGGCTCTGGAACTTTCGACCACCTGCTGTAAGGAACACTTCGACCCAAGTACATGGACCTCTAGCGTTTAGCTTTCAGGTATACTGTTATTAAAATACCTGCATTTGTGTATTAGCTGCCATACATCTGAAGCAGTCTATACGAGATAAATGATACAATGAGGTGCACCATCATAGAAAGTGGCAATGCAAAAGAAATGTGGCAAACACTGCAGACACATGGACTACAGGGTGAGAGTTTTACTTGGGAAGTGCCATAGAATAACAACATTCAATTCCTTCTAGTGCAAATTCTGAAGGCAGCACTACATTTGCAACATGGCTTGAGCTTGGAGGTGCCCGTGGCAAGACAGCGGTTGTGACATATGCAACACAAAAGCACCGTTGGTGTTATTGAGGACCACTCGACTTAATGAAACATTATGAATGACTCCTTTCTGTATATATCTGTTTGTGACTACATACTGTTTGTGTGTATATGTGAACATTGTATATATCGTAGTCATTACCCGGCACCTGGAGTAGCAAGCTAGGCAATAAACCGGCTAACATCTCCTGGAATTGAATTGAAGATTTTTATCTCTCCCTCTTTTATTGAGCTGCCTGTGTTGGACGTACAGCCCGCGATCCCAGAAAGGCCCCCTTTTACACCACAGCGCTCATTGCCACTTGCTGTCATGACAATTACACACCAAGCTAACATAAGCTAGGTAATCCTTAAACATCGCAATAGGTTTGCTGGCAGTAAAATCCAGGCAACAATAACCATCGCCATTGTAAACTTAACGCGCGCTTATATTGTTGGTGTTTGCACAGAGTAAAACATACAAGCTGCAAATTATTTTGGTCACAGAATGACGTACCGAAGTGCCCTGGTTTTTCCCACCAAGTCCTTCATTTCCGAGTATTTGGCGATGAAGAACTTCGTTTTTCGGGCGCTCCAAAGCTCTTCCACATCGTCAGCCGACGCGGATGCTGCTGGAAATGCGGCTAGAGCCCCATCGCTGCCAACGTCGCTGTCGCAGGCAGGAGGCGGCGTCGGCGGTTGTGCCGGAGGGGGGACATTCTCACGATTCCCTGCCATGAACCGCAGCGTAACGCGCTTGCCGTCTGCAAGGGCGAAAACCAACATTTCAAATGTCGACATAATGACAAATGGAACCTAAAGCAATGCGAAGAGGCTGTTTGCTGACAGACTACGACTCCTGGCCGCTAACCACGTTTTCTTGCGAATGCATGCAGCATTACTTACCTCATGCCTCATAGATGTAACCCTTGGCGTCCGTCATAAATGACCCGTCCGGATTACGAAGCACCTTAACTTCCTTCTGAACGCCCTGAACAACTATTTGCAGCGTCGTCTGCTCCGGCCTTGGGGGGGGACACCCGCCATGCTGCACTACTCTGCACCTCTGCTGCACCTGCTTCGGAGTGCGTGCACACCGGCAGGTACTCTGGCACGGCGTGTCACCGTACGGATCCATCATGTTGGTGATCCTTTGATGGCATGCGCGCGCGCAACTCAGGGTCCATACAGGCACGATTCGTAGGAGCACGGGCCAGAACGGCAACAGCGGTTAGCCAACAAGCACGCAGTTGACGGAGTCGCGGCGTCCGGAAGTAGACGGTGTTTCGAACAGCGCGTTAGCGATGACATATGCCACTCGAGATTGGGAGGGGCACTCGGCGAGGAGGGCAAAGCGGCTTTGGGAGAGGAGACCAGCGGAGGGTAGCGAAGGAAAGAGCCAAAGGAGCAATCGCCGCGTTTCGATCATCAAACGCATCTAACTCTGCTATTATGGCACCGTTTCGAAAAATTGGCTGCGTATCTGCGTGCTTCGCTGCAAATGTCGTCGAAAGACGATAGTCGTGTGCCGGCCATACTACAATGTTTTGCCTTGCCTCAGACAGCGCCTACTCTATGTTGAATCGGCCGCACCTGGCTGGCATTGATAAAATAGAGGCGCTGCGCGAGATATGGACGCCATCGAAAAACATGAGCTTGTGCTGAACCAAGGGCCCCCTGCCAGCGGCAGATCCTTCTCGTCGGCACATGGCTTTTTCGTGCAGAGCGTCGCAGCTCGTGCACAGCGTCGCATTTTCAACGCAGCCTAAAATAAACACTAGGGTCTTTAGAATTACATATATGTGTATTTTCTAATAAAGAAACACACGTCCTGATACTTACATATTAATGTCGCGCCTCAGATATGCGTAGCATTTGCTTTTTAATCGAAAATGTTCACAAGTATGAACGCAAACACCAGTTCAAGATGCCTGGGCGTTCGAAAGTGGTTAAACTTTGGCCGAGTGGCTGAATTAGAGGACGTCGGACAGAGAGCCAGACCAAAATTTTTGTGTTCAAGTATCCCAAGAAAGACTATCGTCTTTAAAATTCTCATGGCTATGTGTTTGTTGTAGACTCGTGCACATCTTCCCCACCACAACTACATTTCGGCCTCTGGGTGGTTTAGGGGCCCTTTAAAGGGCCCGTCGCCAGTCTCAAAATACAAAACACGAGCGCATTATTCTCTCCTTGTGTTTCTCGTCTTTCTTGCACGCTTTCGTGACGCAGACAGTGATTCCCAGTATACATGCTCCCGATCGGTCCATGTACGCCAAATATCAGAGGTGAATTGTCTCCTGCACTGCTTTGCCATGCAGCCGCCCATCCGTTCTTTCTTGTCTAGCACGACTAACGTGCGCGATCAACTGATTTCACTTCATTTTGGGTGTTTCCGACTGCGCTAGCTGCGATAAGAGCGTGTAGCCGAGCAGCGCGAAAAAACTGATAGGCTCGAGCGCTTACTGCTGACATTGTCCACGTGCTTTTAAGAAATAAGTAGCGAGCGGGATCCATCGCCTGTGCGAAGGGTAGCGAAGGTGAGGAAGAAACCAAACTTCCTCGTCTTTGAACGCGGGGTGGTGAGGGGCCCTTTAAAGGCTCCCCTACCGAAGTTATCTCTAGACAAAAAATAACCGGCAGATCCCATGGTGCACGCACTGTGGAAATCGATGTAATGCGAAGCAGCCAGCAAGGAGCAAATCATGCTGTACATAATGTGCATGTCATGATTTACATGTGTCATTTATGTTCGTCATACACTCGAGCCTTTCCGCGGCCGAGCAAGCAAGGGTCTGAACAACCGCCAGATGGCGTACCTAAGATCGCTTCCACAGGGCTGCCGCGTAGTGCCGCTAGAGGACGGACGTGTTTTTCGTGGGCTCCGGAATGACAGCGACAGATAAGTTTTTTCTGCATGATTCGAGCTTGCTTTTATTAGTTATATCAGTACATAACCCACTAGATTGAAGATTAATTGGGGGTTACAACTTTGTACTGTTTCTTGTGTGACAGTCTCTTGGCTTTTTTTTTTTTTTCGGCCACCACGTGGCTGGAAGGGTACACAAGTGCTTTGAAGCATACTGGCGGGTTTTGTGGTACCTTTTGGCCTTGAGTGCATGTAATCCGAAGTGTGAACGATCTGGCCATGGTCAAAAAGACCGTAAAGTGTTCAGGGTGCGGAATGGGATGGAAAATAGAGGATGACAAGGCAGAACAAGCTGACGCCAAGTGTAAGCAATGTGAGTTAGAGGCAAAAATGGAAATAATGATGGCTGCCCAGAATGAGCTCAAGGTAAAAATCGCCGAGCTGGAGAATGCGTTGGCGACAGAGCGAGAAAAAAACGATGGCTATGGGAGAAAGGCTAAAGTCAGCTGAGGAAGGGTTAGCGAAGGCAGTCATGGTGAACAAGGAAGCAAGCGACGGCGGGAACAGGGGGGCATCAACCCCCATAGTGGGAGACGCGAAGGTGGAGACAGGTTTGGGGGAAGACAGGTGCAGGGGGCACAGGACCCAGTTTCCGCGAGGTGGTTTTGGGGATGGGAGGGAGCAAAACAGCGGCGGTTGCGCGAGCTGGTGACCGAGGCAGTGGCCAGGTGCGGGACAGTCCAGCAGAAAAGTCGGAGCACGTTATAATGGCCGGGGACTCGAATTTAGCTAGATGCGCAGAAGCAGTCAAGGAAAGGGTGAGAGGCGACAAACGAGTTTTAATAGGGACGTTCCCGGGACGTAGGCTGGGATCAGTGATGAGACAAGCTAGCGCAGAACTCGCAACTAAAGCTAATGGACGTAACCTCGTGATAATTGCGGGAGGTCTAAACGACGTCTTGAATGAAGAATCAGCCGAACTAGCGACCACATTGGCGAAAGGGGTCGATGACATGCGCGCCATTTCCCCTCAGGTGCAGATAGTGGTATGCACAATACCGGAGGTACCGGTGCGTGACGGCAACCTGCAAAGAGCGGTTGTCGACGCAAACAAAGAGATATGGCAGATGAGTCGAGAGAAGGGCATCGAGGTAGTGGAAATAAACAGAGAGGTGCACAGGTGGGGTGGTTTTCGAAGAGACGGAATACACTTCAATAGGACGCTTGGTCATGAGGTGGGTTGGCGACTTGCAGGACGCGCAGTAGCTTTTTTTGGGGGGCACGGGCCCTTCGGTGTCCAGGGTAGCATGTAATGAGGACAACAACCAGGGGGACTCTGTGACAGGGTAGTATAGCGAAAAACCAGAGAAAAGGTAAAAAGAAGGGAGAAGGCGCGTGTCGCAATTGGTTACATTAACATGCAGGGTGGCAGAAAAAAGGCAAAATGGTTAGAGATTGAGGGACAGTTAAACAAGGAACAGATAGGTGTTTATGCGGTTACAGAAACACACCTTAGAGACTTGGAAGAGCCACCACATATTGACAATTACATTTGGGAAGGATGCAACAGGATCATATCAGAAAGGGAGAGGTGGGGGTGTTGGAATGCTAATTCATAGCAGAGCAAAATGGGATAGAGTGAAGCAAACGTGTTCAGAGCACCTGTGGGTTTCGGGCACAGTAGGTGGAAAGAAAACGTGGCTAGGTGTGCTTACTTGTGGACGCACGGGGAATAACTGCAGAGAAAAGAATCTGGAGATAGTGAAATGCATAAGCACCGATATTAAAGAATTTGGTCATGATGCCGAAATAATCCTTCTAGGGGACATGAATGCACACATACATGACCTTGACGGATATTCAGACTCCAATGGCAAGTTATTGCTAGATATCTGCGAGCAACATAGTCTTGAAATAGTTAACGCGGGGCCTAAGTGTGAGGGACAGATCACGTGGGAAGTCGGAAACAGGCAGTCGAGCATTGATTATTGTCTCATGACAGAAGGAATCTATGACAAACTTAGAGAGATGAGAATAGACGAGGAAGGCATTAACAGCTTGGGTAGTGATCATAAACGCATAACATTACAATGGGATATAAAACTGAAAATAAGAACCTAGAATCGAACACTGGCAGCTCATATTTAAATGAGAAACTGATAACTAATATAGCCGCAAGAGTCGAGGAAGGAAGTAGACAAACTTCCAGGCAAAGACTGGAAGTATAGTGAGCTTGCTACATCTGTAATCACGAAAGAAATAGAAAAAGAGAAGAAAACTATTTCTTGGAAAGGAAAGAGAAAGCCAAAAAGTTGGTGGAAAGAAATCCGGGATGCGATCGAGAAGACGCGTGAGGCATCACGGCAGCACAAACAGGCAAAAAAGGAGAAGCGGCCACAGGATGAAGTCAACCAAGTATGGGAAATATATTTAGAGCAAAAATCCATTGTGCAGAAATTAGTCGAGGGCAAAAAAATTAAAGGCGAAAGTGAACGCTGGATGACAGAGATTCGCGAAAAAGAAGAAGGCCGCGCCTAGGATATTTTGGAGCCACCCTAAAGCGCTTAGGTAGGAAGTCTGGTAACAATGCAACAACATATGGTAGATGAAGAAGGAAATCAATTGGAAGGGTATGAAGCGCTAGGTTACACCCGAAAGGTAACAGCCGATTCGTTTAAAAAGGTCGCCCAGGGGATTCCCCCGGTGAGTAAAAGTATACAGAAGAGTACAATCGAGGAAGATGTAGTACTTGAGAATTTCAATTGGAAGAAGGCCGAAGGAAAAATTCCTAAGCGCACTACTCCGGGCTTAGATGGGGTTCCCGCCAGCCTAATTAACGAACTAGGACAGAGCACTAAAGAAGCACTGCAGAAAGCCGTAGAAAAGTGCTTGCAGGAGAGGGAAATACCAGACAGTTGGCGAAAAAGTAGAATGAACTTAATCTATAAAGGCAGGGGAGAAAAAGGATAACATTCGCTCGTATAGACCGCTAACTATTACATCGGTGCTATACCGGTTGGCGATTCAGGCAGTAAAATTTAAAAAATAGATACGTGGGTAGAGCAAAATGATATTTTGGGAGAACTCCAGAATGGATTCCGAATCGACAGGCGGTTAGACGATAACCCTGTTTGTTCTTACACAGTGTATAGAAATATCAAAAAATAGAAAACAGGGCCCTTATACGTAGCTTATCTAGACATCACCGGGGCATATGACAACGTTAATCAGGAAATTTTGTGGGATATATTGAAGGAAGTGGGCATAGGTGACGACTGTATACAGCTTTTGAGGGAGATATACCGAGAAAATACAGTTTGTGTAGAATGGGAAGGAATAAGCAGCAAGGACAGCGTTGACATTAGCAAGGGGCTGAGACAGGGGTGTCCTTTGTCCCCGCTGTTATTCATGCTGTACATGGTGAGGATGGAAAAAGCGCTAGAAGGTAGCAACATTGGATTTAATCTGTCACACAAACAGGCAGGCGCGATGGTTGAGCAGAAGCTTCCCAGGGTCTATTTTATGCTGACGATATTGTCTTATTTGCGGACAGTCAAGATGATATACAGCGGCTGGCAGATATATGCGGAAGGGAGGGCGAGGCTCTAGGACTAGGTTTTAGTGCAACAAAATGTGGATTGATGGTATTCAATGATCACGAAGACCCATGCGGTCTTAATACAGGGCCAAGAAATACCGAGGGTAAGCGAGTACAAGTACCTCGGAGTGTGGGTAAATGAGGGGGATAGATATATAGAGGTACAAGAGAAAGCATCGGTAACAAAGGGAAAGAGAAATGCTGCAATCATGAAGCACAGAGCGTTATGGGGATACAATAGGTACGAGGTGCTTCGAGGGCTGTGGAAGGGTGTGATGGTTCCGGGGCTTACATTTGGGGAACTCAGTGGTGTGCATGAAGTCAGAGGGGTGCAATCTGGAATGGATGTAAATCAATGGACTGTGGGACGCCTCGCGTTGGGCGCCTCACGGGAAGACGACAAATGAGGCTGTAAAGGGTGATATGGGATGGGCAGGTTTTGAAGTGAGGGAAGCTCAGAGCAAAATTAGATTTGAAGAGAGGCTGCGGAAAATGAAGGAGAGTAGATGGGTAGGGAAGGTTTTCAGGTATTTGTATAGAAAAAGCGTCGACACGCAGTGGAGAAAAAGAACTAGGAGGCTCACCAGTAAGTATACGGCTAGCAGTGTGGGCGACATGGCAACAAGGAGCATTAAGCCCGAAAAGTCAGAGAGGCGGAGAGGACTTATTGACAACAATGGAAAGCTGAACACGTCCGCTATAGAAATAAGTAAGAGACGGTTAGAGTATTGGGTGGCAGAAAAGAAGAGATAAAGGACAAAAATGAAGAAGGGGGAAAATAAAGGTCATTCTGCCTTAAGAAGCAGAGAGATGGACCGTGAAATTATAGTTTTCTTTGCTGTAATAACATAGATTTAATCAATGTAGATAAGGCATTAGGCCAACATAAAAGAAAGTTTTTTTCCGAGCCTGGTGGCAGACATGTCACCGCCCCGTTATAAAGGGGACGCTCATAGCATCCATCCATCCATCCCACTTGTTAGTCAGC
>JALIZH010012083.1:77500-104001 GCA_030522465.1 Rhipicephalus appendiculatus | reverse complement strand
CAACAACCACAACAACGACAACAATAGGAATTTGAATGCGGCTGGTGGATGTCTCGCGTGTCGGGGAATTACCATCTGAAAAGAATATATATATTCAGAGGATTATTTTGGGAGTCAATTACCTTTATTTTGAGTATGCTGAGGGCGACGATGCCACCTATTTCCGCCGCTACCATGACAACGGCGAGGAACAGGAACTGGAAGTAAAGAGAAATATCTCTCACACACTAGCGTTTTGCAGCATTACGCGAGACTGGATCTAAACGAGTTAGCTGCCAGCCTTACTTCGTATAGCATTACAATTTGTTGCTATCGCATTCACTGCTTCGCCCTTGCGGTGAAACTGTGATTTTTTTTTTATTGAGCTCGACAAACGAACCTCAGTAGCGGTGTCCTATAAGTACGTATGCCTGTTACACAGCAGTAGCTCTTTGTTTGCGCCAGTTGATGCATTGTAATATACCAAACAGCAAGGCGACGCCGAAAAACACAGACAGAGAAGAGGAGGGACACACAGGACGAGCGCACATCCTGTGTACCACTCCCCTTCTGTGTCCGTTTCTTTTGGTGCTGCCCTTCGAACTGTTATATCGAATTTTCGCATTTCTGCATTGCAGAAGCGTTTGAGTAAAGGCAATTGGGACGTTTCTTTCTTTCTTTTTTTTTTTTAACAAGGCGAAATTGTTAGATGCCTCATCTTCTGCGAAAATTGACCATTGGTGTCAGCACGAGTGACGCAAAAAATCATCATCACGTGATGATGTCCATATATGGCGTCATCATGACGCCACATAGCGTGACGTCACATGATGACGTCATCTCACGACATCGTCGCTTGGTGTAAGGTGGGTCGATCAGGGAGGCAGTGCAAAAGCAGGCGCGGTGCAGAAAGCTCGCAATGCCTCTGATCTTGGAGGCAATACATCGGCTGAGAAGAAAAAATGATGGCTGTCGCCTTCGAGCTTAACAGAACTGCAAATTGGGCTAGTTGTTGGGGTATCATGGTTGTTGAGGATTCATTATCAGGCTGTGTTTTGCCGTTGTTGCTTTGTTTGTTATTTTTTTCCTGCTTGTGATTTTTGCGATTAAAAACCAGTTGAAGTTTAGCGCCTGTCCTGTGTGGTTCTCCTTTTTCCGTCTACGTTTGTTACACCACGCCCACCATGAAGCCTTCGAGCTAGTCGTCTTACGCGAATGCACTAGGGACCCTGTAAGTTTTCTGTATATGAAACTTGGCAGAGCAAAAACAGGCGATAGCTTAAACGTAATTAACCTTCGGTTAACAACGCGTCGTATGTTTGTCATTTTCGCCATGTGTTGTTGCATTTATAGCGCTATGGTTACGTCTTATTCAGGCAATCGGAGTTGACCAGATGGACTCACCAGTTTCATGCCGAGGCCGCCCTTCTTGTACGACCCGATCCAGCCACACATTCCTGCAACACAAGTCACATGACAATTGTCGATCTCTGCTACAAGCGTTTATGCTTCACTCCCTGCAGCAAATACCGCATCTTCCCTCCTATGCCACGATGCATAAATCCATGCAACAGTATCAAACGTGGTAAAATGCACTTTCAGTGGAATTGCGAGTACTATTTTCTGTAAAATCACGCATTGATAAAACTCATCAGGTGGTCGTTGCGCTTTTCTGCAGTTGCCCCTTCTAGTCACCTAAGAGCCACCTAAGAGCCCCATACGTTTACTTAGTCGGTAAGGGGGGGGGGGGGGACGCTGTGGTGAACTTTCCTCCCCCCTCCCCTGCACACGCCTATGGACACAATAGAAGATATCAAGAGAACACTATCAAGAGTTTCCAGTCGGCGTTTGTGTCGCCATGATCTCTTCTCCTGAGTCCGTGTATGCACGCCTTGCCTTCTTTTACGGTGAATTGTTCTTGATGGTTCGAAAACATGGCACCTGCCATCGTGTCTTAGCGGCAGAGATTCCGCGCTGCTCAGCCCGAGCACGCGGATTTGATAACTTGACCCTGGGTGCGAGAGGCACGCCTCAGGGAGCGGTGATTTCGCCCCTATTGTTCAATATAGCCATGAAAGGCCTGTCGGAGGGTCTTTCCACTGTAGTCAATACCAACCACGCCCTATATGCCGACGACATTACGGTCTGGTGCACGGGAGGTTCGGATGCTGAGGTGGAGGAAGCGCTCCAGTCCGCACTGACTATCACAGAAAGTTTTCTGGAGGGTACGGGGCTTCGTCTCTCCCCCTCCAAATCGGAGTTGCTTCTCTACAGACCGGTTCGGTGCGGGAGGAGGCCCCACTCACCGCTTGATCAGGTACACATTGCGCTAACCACAAGTGATGGGCAGTCGATTCCTAGAGTCAACTGTATTCGGGTGCTAGGCTTCCTTCTTGAATCTAATGGCAGAAACTCGCAGGTTTTGGCCCGCATCACCTCCAAGACGGAGAGCATGCTTAGGCTAATATTAAGGGTCTCAAACCGCAGGGGAGGGCTGAAGGAAAGCAATCTCCTTCGGCTCTACCACGCGTTCCTCATGAGCCACATTAATTACGTGGCATCATCGCTAAATTGGTCTAAATGTGAGGAGGCTAAACTCGACACTTTAATGCGAAAAAGTATCAAAAGGGTGCTAGGACTCCCCATGAGCACCGGCACGGACAGACTTATGAGCCTAGGCATGCACAACACTCTCTCGGAGGTGATTGAGGCACAGACACTAGCTCAGGTCGCGCGGCTCTCCTCCACAGAGGCTGGGCAGCGTCTCCTACAGTCGTTGGGATGCCATCATACGGCCAGTGCGGAACGCAAGATCTTTCTATCACAAGCAATGAAGGATACATACGAGGTGGCACCCTTCCCGCGTAACGTTCATCCGCAGTACAATGTTGGACGGCGAAAGGCACGGGCAAAGTCTCTGCTTGATTTCGTTGCTAAATCCGCGGAAAAGGCGGCTTTCGTCGATGCGGCGCAGTATGGCCGTTCCGACAGCTTTGCGGCCGTGGTGGTTGATCATCGCGGTCGCGCACTCAACTCTGCTTCAGTTAAGAAGGTGTCTGCCTCCGTAGCAGAGCAGGTAGCGATAGCTCTAGCGATGAAGGACCCTTCGCGTCCTGAGATATTTACTGACTCCAGGGCTGCAGTCCGGGCCTTTGCCTCGGGGGTGGTCTCCAGGGAGGCTGCTGCTATTCTCAGGTCAAGGGATGTAGTAGGATTTCACACAATTACCTGGTTCCCGGCCCACATGGGCTCAGGGGTTCATCCAACAGTTCCCAACGTCAATGAACTTGCCCATAACCGTGCGCGAGAAATCACGTGCCGTGGCGGTCCGGGCGGGTCCGGAGGCGGGTTCGCGGAGAGCTTCAGAGATCCACTTGGCACTTTTCACGAAGTTACAACACATTATCAACTGTCAAGGCGGAGCTACCCCCTCCCGCATTCCAAACTCACTAGACCGCAGTCGTCGGCTCTCCGGATGCTGCAGGCAGGTTCGTTCCCGTCTCGTAGCACGTTCAGTCACTTTGCTGAAGGCATAAATCCAGGATGCCTTAGCTGTGGGGCGGATAACTGCACACTCGCTCACATGCTCTGGCAGTGCCCGGCGTTACGTAGCGCGAAGTTCAGCACAGAACAGGACTGGGAGAAGGCCCTTAAAAGCTCCGAACTCTCAGTCCAGCTCTCGGCAGTCCAGGAGGCCTGCGAACGGGCGGAGGGCCATGGTCTTCTAGTACCGGCGTGGGCGCGGCCAGCAACTGCGGCGGACCCCCCCTTCCGGGGGTGTCTGATCGGGGTTCTCCAGGACCAAATAAAGTTTATTTCACCTTCACTACGGGGGGAGGATATCGATGGAGCGAGATGCAAAGGAATATTCGAGTACTTCGATCAGAGGTCTCAAACACGTGGTCCGCGGGCCGAGGACCACGTGGACCTTTGACCAGCGGCCCGGCCTACACATGAGTGCCATTTCTTTTTTTTTTCCTAATATGCAATCCATGCGCTTTAAACTCGCAGTGGACAGCTGCCCGCACCAGAAAGGAACTTGACGGGCAAGGCCGACGACGTGTTTAAGCGAGCTTGTTTAAAACTGCAGCAATTATTTTGCGTTTGACATGGAAAAAGCTCCCTCACTCTGCTAAATAGCACTTGCGTTCCTTTCTCACCTATTGCGATTAAGAACCTTCGTTAGAATAAGGCACACTCAGGACTGGTCTCAAGCATTTTATTGCGATAGCAATTATATGGACAGTCTCGACGGGTTTTTGCCGTCGCCGTTGCCGTCGCCGTCGCCGTCATGTCGCGTATGAAGTCCAAATTGATAACAGCCCCCTGCGCATCGTATGTTCCACCAGCGGGTAATAGCGGGCGAGCGGGAGCGATGAACGTGGCTGAAGCGGAGGCTCGGTCCATCTTCGTCGCTCCGAGGTGATAAGATCCCCCCCCAACTGTTCCCCCCTCTCTCCTCTAGGCATCCCTGCCCGCGCCGTCCACACTCCCACTGCGCATGCGCGTCCCACCTCTCTTCTCCTCTCCTACGCTCCCCCCTCTCTTCTCTAGGCATCTCTGCCAACACCACCTAGACTGTCTCTGCCCGCAGCGTCCACACTCCCACTGCGCATGCGCGCCCCCCTCTCTCTCTCCTCTCCTACGCCCCCCCCCCCTCTCCCTCTCTCGCCTCGCGACGCCGACACAGGCAGCGTCTGCTAGCGAGTTTCTTGGTTGAAAAAACCGACTGCTCGCGCTGCACAACCGTTCACTGGCCACCCCGTATATATGGCAATGAATCTTGACCTCCAAGGTGGTGCCGGTGGGAGATTTCTCCTGTGCGTTGTTGAACAATAAAAATTCGCAGCGTGCGCGTTAACTAAAAGCGGACTGCGGCGGAGCTCGGCGGAGCTATATATGAAAAAAAATTTTAAAAAATAAATAAAAAAATTAAGAAAACAAGAAAAAGCAAAAAAAAGGCGCTGCGCCTTGCTCCCGACCGGGCTGCAGAAATCAGGCGCATTTGCCTTCTTCGAACCACAACCACCATATATAAATGGAGTGAAGCGCGCTCGAAATGCATTCGCATTTCCTCACGATTCCCTTCGGGGAGGTGGGCGCATTTTTTTTTTATTTTTATTTTTTTAAGGGTTTGCGCATGCGCAGTAAGGGAGGCCACGCCGCACACCACCACCGGATTAAGCTTCGCCATAAGATGCTTCACATCTAAAACATTCATATTTCAGAATCGGCGTCCAGATGTTTAGTCATTGTGGAAATAAGTATTGATATGTTTTTCAAAACCTGACGTCAAATGCCCTTCAGAAATAACCTTTATACGATGTGTGAATTACGATATGTAAATACGATGCGTAAATAGCACTTATACGATGTATAGGAGAAGCCTATCACATCGCCACCCTCCCCCTCTACGCGCTTCAACCATCTTCACTATCCCGGCCCTTGAGGGGCTAAGGTTCGTTACCACGGCCCGCTAGCTGAGGTTAGTTTGAAACAGCTGTACTAGGTGAACAGTACATAGCAAAAGACAGCATGCGCCAGAATAAGTTATACAGTCGAAGCCACTTATAACAATGCTCAATTGCCAGGAAAATTTCATTGTTATAACCGATAATTGCTTTAAACGGTTTGCACGAAGAAAAAAAAAAACAAGATAGGGGGGACGGTAGGCTGTTGTGAGAAAACTATAATATGTGATGGGATATGCAAACAGACATCACTGACAAGGATAACAAAGCTTTCAATATTTCGTACATGTCTGAATTTTCGGACGCTTTCACGGGACCGCCACAAGCCCCATAGAGCGAATGTATGACAACGTCTGAAGTTTCAGACGCTGAAACTCATCCAAGTCTCAACTTTTTACTCAAATTTCATCTCCGAAAATGCATTGACAGAAGCCACCAGAAGCTTTGGACCACGCACAAAATTTGCATGAAGCCGTCACACACAGTTTGCTTGCATTTCAAGTAATCGAAGCCTACATTACCACGTATCAAATGAGGCGTAAAATATCCCGACTGAAGTTCCTCCATTCTTTGTTAAATCGTAAATTTTTTATAGATCCCAGACCTTACATAACCCTTTCTGAGACTAGGAAAACCCGTCATTCCCATTCCCTCACATTCTCCCCTTATTTTGCCAGACCTAAACTCTTTAAATATTCTTTTTTTCCCCGCACCATAGAAGAATGGAACCTGATACCTTTTGATCATCTGGACTCGCCTGAATCAATACAGAATTACTTCCTCTCTATTTCGTAATTATTTTTTATTTAGAGTTATTTTTATCTTTGTCTGACTTGTTTATGATACTCAATTGTGCCTTGTACGTGTATTAATGTTGTACCCTGCCCCTCCTGCTTGGGCCACATGGCCTGCAGTATTTTGTAAATAAAATAAAAATAAATAAATACAAGGGTACACCACATGTTTAAGCATGCTCAATATCAAACACAAATAACTGCAGCGTCCGGCAAGACACATTTCACGCAGAACAGGTTATCTCGTTCGAATAATTATCCACTATTCTTGATGCTTCCAAAATATTATTTTTAAGGTGTTAAATGCAGGAGCTAAGCACTTGGATTTGTCCGTAGCATTTTTTTTTTTTTCTGTGGTGAACGATAAGTGAAGTGTGCCACATGCGAATCGGTCATTTGCAAGCATTGCTGCTGTTTACGCACCTGTGAGGAACCAAGCAGCCCCCCACTCCCAAGTGAACGTAGGTGAACACCTGAAAAAGAGCAAAAGAGAATTGCTTACTCAAAAGACACTTTTTGCTTACGCGAAAAGTGTCGTCTCCTCAGGAACATTTTGAATAACGGCACTTTCTGTATCCGCAGGATAAAGATAGAGGATTACGTGTGTATGATATATATATATCCGGGGCATGACGGAGACAGACGGCGACGGCAAAAATCAGCCGACAGTGTCCATATCATCGCTATCGCAACAAAACGTCGTTACTAGATTGCAACCACTGATATGTCGTATTTGAAGGTACAACATCAAAAGGCGTATCGTAGAGCACCACTTACGTGAGATATTGGCGTAAAGAGCATTGACACCATGATCGGAAAAGCTAATTTTACGCCAGCGGGCTCATGAGTCGACTCACTCAGGCTCAGGTCAAGCCATGAGTCTGAGTAAGTCTGGCTGAGCAATATGTTGGTGATTCTGAGTCCGAGTGAGTCCGGTAGGGGAAAATTTCGGTGAGTCTGATACCTTTGTCGCACGGGCACTTTTGAAAGGCCCTCGAGTCGACGGCCGTCGAAACGCCGCAGCTCCATCGACTCGATAGAGTTGTCACGCTGCTACACGGCAGTTTTCAGCGGCCGTTGAGTGGTTCAGGTGTTTCTCGCAAAAATTGTGTGGCGCTGCAAATCTTTATATCCGTTTTCAGAGCTGGCGCGGTTTTTTTTTTTTTTCCTTTTTTGGCGGCGGCGCGTTTGCCATTTCCCACAAAGCGCACATAAAAACAGTAACTCTACCGAAAAAAAAAATCCTGTCCTAGAATTTAATGCCCCACACACACGCACGAAAGAAAAAAGCACTGCGCAACTGCGAATAATAAATAAAAAACTTGGAAGCAAAATGAACACGCGCAGATGAAGAAAGAAGAAGCGAAAAAGCAAATACCTAGACAGGAAAAAAAAAAAAGCTGCGAGCAATATGGCGGCGGAGACAGACTGGCGATAACCATGGCAATAAAGATAATAACGATAACGAGCATGGCGAACCAACACGTTGCTGTTGTCGAGAGTATGAGCAGCTTGTACATTCAAAATGGCAAAAATACTTTATTAAATAATTTATTACGCCCACGCATGCTACTTTTAAAACATAATGGTGCAATTTTTCTTTTTCTAATCGTGGGTTTGGGCACGCTGTGAACGAGAGTGCACGTTTGCGCTGTTTCCGCTTCCGTCGCTCAATAGCCATCGAAGTTTCAACGGACGGGTTGGGTGCTCCGTTGACTCGATAGACTATTGACTCGACGGCCTCTTGACAGTTGAGTCAATAGACCGTCGGTTCAATGGCCTTCGAAACGACCGTGTGACACCATCGGTATGAGTGAGCTCTAAGATCTCAAATTATACCTCTTGAGCGAGTTCCAGTATTTTTGCCCAGCTATGGCACCGGGTAACAAAAATGACTTGAACGGCATGTCCCTGTGCCCTCTAGAGTATAATACACAAAGGGAAGTTTATTGCATACTATACTCAATCTCAGAAGTTCCTTGCAGCACTGTGGAAGCTGCAGGGCTTGTTAGCCAATAGGAAAGGCGAAAGCCCCCCTCAAGATGTTTTCATCCGCGTCGCGTCGTCTGCTCGTCGTCTCTTTGACGTCGGCTCGCCTACCTTGTCGATACTTGCTCCCTGCAGTTAATAGAAAACGCAACAACCTCCGCGGGAACGCGACCTCACTGTTTCTTTATGTTCAGAAACCCACTTGTGCAGGGCTTTGTGAGGAGCGCGGTCAGGGGCGGCGCCAGGATTTTTTTACCGGGGGGGGGCCACCCACGACATGTGAGTTCCTTTAGGGAGGCAGGGAAGCTGGGAAGATATGCGTTGTGTTTTGATTATGCTTGCTCTTGGGGGGGGCAAAGGGGAGGCAGGCAGAAATTTTGGGGGGGGCTCCAGCCCCCCCCATACCCCCCGCTGGCGCCGCCCCTGAGCGCAGTTCTTTTTATAACCGCGTTCATACTGGCGTTTTCACCGAGTTCTTTTTTGACAGCACGGTCGACGCACTTTCAGCAGCAATCGCTTACCATTCTTGGGTGGAACAGCAAATTATTGGCACAGAAAACAATATAGACATTCAGGGTGTTTCGCATCGTCAACGCATCACCGACGCTAATGTTTTGTCGACATCTGCTCAGTTAACATCAAACCACTTTTACGGCTCGGTACCGCCTCGGTAGTCCTAGCCGTATCAAAACAAACCAGCGATATAAATAATAGCGAAAGAAGATACCTGATGCTTTGCCCTCAGCGTTAGATTCGACTAAGCGATGACAGATTATGCCACTTTTTTCTTGCCGTCCGGGCAGAGAGCCAGTAAGAAGCACGAATTCGGATGGAAGCGGGTGGTCTGGGGTGTATGGGGGGCTGCCATGTTGCTGTACGTCATCGTGGTTAGGGTGGTTATTACGGTTACCAGCCGGTAATATCTGCATTATTTCAGAAATTTCGAAGTGCATGCGCTAAGGGCTTAACGTGCCACGTATCGCTGTAAACGCGTCATGCGAGAAGCACAACTAAAGCCCTTCCACGTCGTTGATAATGAGAGTTAAGCCCGGAACTATATTATGTGCTGCGCAAGGACACTGCCTGTGTACTCCTCGTAGCTTCGGCAGTGCTGCAAGGTAGTTGTGAGATGGAGTATAGTAACAGCATTTCAACTGTGTTTACAAAAAATTTATGTCATCATAAGACGCTACAAACGCATCGAAACAGCCTCCATTACGATTCAAGATATGTGAATTCCGTAGCCACCGAGCATGGAAGGGTCCATCCAGTTTGTCATTATGAAAAGCCTCCGTGCTCAATCTGGTTATATTGCAAGTAATGCACTGTCTATAGAGAAAGTTTTATTAATAATCTGCGCATTAAAAAATATTTAAAAAAGGAAAGTGAGTTTCACTTCATCCTTTAACTAAACTACTGTAAGATTTTGAAAATGACCGAAATAGTGCTGTTTAATTGTCTGCTACGAATTCATCCGCAAGCAAGGGTCAGGTTCAGCAAAAAAACAAACAGATAGCCATAGCAGCGAACGAATGAAAACGCCACCAAGGCAGTGTTGCCAACCGTGGGGTAATTACTCTATTGTAGGGTAATTTCGGGATTTATGTGGCCGCGTGGGGTAGTACGGCGGTAATACCATTTTCTTATCAGGCGTTGGGTAACTTCCGCTTTTCACTCGTCATTGTTCAGCGAAAAATGCGGACGATCCACGGGAAATCTCCGAGGGTGACATTCTTAAAGGAATACGAAAACTAAATCTTTCTTTGTCTAAGATTGGAACTGTCTTAATTCGCATGCCACGAGAATAAGGCACAGACGAGAGATATTACGTCGCACATCCGTGGGCTTGCATTGTTTTTTTTTTCATGGATGTTTTTTCCTCTCCGCCATCTCGTATTCGTTAGTTTCATGAAGGGGCTTTTTAATATTGCGACGGCCGTCGGTTCCAGTTATTAAGGCAAAAGCCTCAAATGCCTCATCATATACGAAAAGAGGCCTTCGGCGTCATTACTAGCGATGCAAAATATCATGATTATACGATGTCATCATCCCATGATGACACAGGTCGCCAATATCTGTGTCGTCGAGTGATCCCGTCACTACAGGACATCGTCGTTTGGTCATAGGTGGGACGATCCCGGAGGCCCGTGAGGTTGAGTAAAGCTTTCAGTGCCTCCTATCTCGGAGGCTGTGCAAAACCACGCTAGGTGCAGAAAGCTTTCGAGGGCGGGATTTGACGGCGGCATTCGAGTAAAGGCCTGACCACTAGAGGCCGGATTTTTAGGCCCTAAAAATCGTGTTTTAGGCGCCAAATATAGGCAGGAAAAACACAGTTTTAGGCCCCCAAAATCGTAAATATAGGCACAATAAATTTTTACAAAAACTCAAATTTTCGGGTAAGGACGTGCGCGACCTGGTCTACGACAGGAAAGCAAACAAATGTTATATTTTATGATTGTACAAAGGCGTTAATGATTTAACATAGCCATGCAATGGTCCCTTTTCGGGCACGGTTTCCAGAACACGGTCTCTCCTCTTATTGTCCAGAATGGTAAGTTAAGTGTCCACCATCGAATAAACATGCTCCTGGGTCTGCTTCTTTTCGGCATGGCTGGGAAGGGCAGCACATGATTCAATAGCCAGACCGCTAAAAGGCCAGAAGGGTCTTTTAACCTTGTATTGGCCGGGTCTAATAGCGCAGAGTCAATTTCTCCTCTTTGTGTGAACACCATAAAGGGCTCCTTACCAGGTTTGAGCGTTTCGAGCTAGAAGTGTAATGCATGCATTGCGCTAACGATCACGTCTGCCAAGATTTGCAACGCTACGCTCCCCGGAAGGAGGTGAAATGTCAGACTGAATGTTTCGTGCCCTTTATCTCACGGGCGCGCGCACCAATGTGGGGGAGGCGAAGTTCAACAAGGAATGGTCCTGTGTATGTCACAGTAGTACATGAAACTGCGAGAATTATTCGAGGCTACATGTGTAATTTGTGCAACTGTTGCTTGAATAGAAAAATGAAAGTTAATAGAAATATTAAAACATACAAACGGAATGTGCGCGCACTTTCCTTTAGTTTTTTCTTCGAATCGAGAGCGATGCGAGACTTAGCTGCCTATATTTCTTTTGTGTTCGTGTTCTCGCCGTTCCCGCGTCGTGCCGGCGCCAGCCCCTGACAACGCTTAGCATGTTTTTGGTGCATCGTTCCTTACAGCAGTTCCAGCTGTGCGACGCGCTGTGTCGTGGTAAGGATACAGGATCCATGCCAGCCTCTCCAAACGCATAGACGGATCCATCCCACAGAAACAGGCAGTACACTATAGAGCGAACACCGAAACGATGCAACACCGCTTGTGTGCACGACCTGGCTTGGGCATGTCATGCGCACACAGTGTAACCTTGCGTGCGCATGACGTGTTGATGTGTCTGCGTCGTGTGATCTTCCGGCTCCGAGTTCCTCCGAAACCGAAGAGGGCAGGGAAGAAATTTGGCTTGCGAGTGGTAAAGTTTTCAAGCTCACCTACCAGCATCAAGCTTTCGCGGCTCGTAATGAACCAATTAAAAATTCTTGGGGTACGAAGCTCTTCATTGGGCACGGAACAACTTACAGCGTCTAACTAAAATTTCTTATGTGACCTGGTGAAGCGCCCTTTAAGAAGTAAATTACAAACGAAACAAAAGCCATGTGCACATCTCATTTTTTTTTACCTGCACTCTACATTCCCCTGACGGCACTCCATGCATGGTTTCGCATTCGTTCTCCATCTTCCTGCTGCTGCACAGAGGCACCTCCTGTTTTCTGCCCCCCCACCACACCCAGGTCTTCAAGGAGGTGCTTTAATTCCTTGGAAATACTGGACTGGAAAACCGGCTGTAAAAGCCGCCCTCCACGTCCTCGGCCACGGACGCCACTCTCCTCTCCTCCTGCCACCTTTATTTTCCTCTCCCCATTGCACTGAATACGCTAGGACGTGCTCCCATGTAGGGTTGCAGAAATAGCGCCTTTTCCTCTCCTCCTCCTCCCCCTGCTCCAACCGCTCGCGCCATGTCAGTGCAGTGGGGTAAAGTGGCCGGCGCGTCCATTTCACTGCTGCTAGCGGTTGCTTACCGGAAGTTTGTTGAACTAGGGAACTAGGTTGTGGCACCTCATAAAGTTCCGAAACGTCAATTTTGCCCGGTAACATGAATTACGGTCTCAAACTGTACTCGAAAGCAAAATTTGAGGCTAAATAGCGTTCATATAGGCACCAATTTTGAAAATAGGCATATATGGGCACTTATAGACATTTAGGCACAAACCCCAAAAATAGGCATTTATAGGCACTATAAAAACACTATAAAAGCCCTCCTTTACCCCTAATTCATGCTCATATATCAAAGTGGCGCGATAGGAACGCAAGGAAAAAAATAGGCATTTGCCTATAATCCGGTCTCTACTGACCACACGCACGCGTTGCAGCGTGTCAGCGCGTGGCTTTTTGACGCCGCGTCTTGCCCTCTCCCTATGGAGAGAGGAGGCGCGCACCTTCGTGTAGCCGCGCGCCCTCTCTCTAAATAGGAAGAGGGCGCGATGCCGCTTCAAAAAACCACGCGCTGACACGCTGCAACGCGTCCGTGTGGTCAGGCATTTAGAGGGCGAGGTATGATTGACGGAGAAGAAAAAAAAGATGGCTTTGGCTTTCGGGTCATCTTACGGGATTGCATGAAGGACCATGTGAGTTTTTTTTCGATTTCATTGGAACGCTATGAACGTCGCTTTATAACGGTTTTCATTATTTCATTATAACGGATTTCATTATTAATAGCGCGGCTGTTTAAGCTTTTCGTTTCACCGGTTCGCGTGACCAGACGCAGAAAGCGGCTACATGCCATGCAGCTCCTACCATAGCATAGCCATGCATAGTGTAATATAGCAAGGGGGGTGGGAAAGGGAAACGACGATGAGGAGCAGTGGTGTGAGGGTGAGGAGGAAGGAAAAGAGGGGAGAGGGTAAAGCGTGACGTAGCCTTGTATAACACTCAAACCTCGATATAACGAACGCGGATATAACAAAATATCGATTACAACGAAGTAAATGAAGAATACTCTTGCAATAGCTGGTGTCTTAGGAATATACTTTTATAACAAATTTTCGGATATAACGAATTTATTTTCGTGTAAGGTGCAACTTCGTTATAATGAGGATTGAGTGTTAGTACAGTTTAGCATCGGGGAGGGAAAGGGAGTTGAGGGTGAGCTGAACTGATGTCAGGGTGAGGGGCAGGGAAAGGAGGTGGCGAGAGGGAACACCACACCTTAACCACGTGCAGTATAGAATAGTAAGGGATGGGGAAAAGAAGTGACGGTGAGTGATGTGAGGTTGAGGAGGAGGTAAAGTAGAAGGGAGGGTAATATAGAAAAAGATCACGGAAGAAAAAATAGAAGGAAGAAGAAGGAAGATGCAGAAGAAGATAAAGAAAGAAAGAAACATGAAAGGAAGAAGAAGATGATGAAGAAATCGAAACAACCCTATCTGCGTTCGCCAAACGGTGGCGCTTGCTTCCCAGCCCCGCTATTTGGTTAGATTGCACAGGCCTGGAACTCGCTTTAATTTTATTATCTACGACTACCACTATTATTATTATTATTATTATTATTATTATTATTATTATTATTATTATTATTATTATTATTATTATTATTATTATTATTATTATCACTACTATGCAAGCATGCTTGTATTAGTAGCCCCAAGAGAGTTTACAACGGGTTTTAGAAATGCCGCTCTTCCAGCCTTCGCTGTGACTGTGGCTGGCATTTTTTTTTTAATGCGCCAGACAAAAATTTCGATTAGTGGATTAATCAACAAAAACAGACTTTGTCCGACAGTGATTCATCGCTTAGTGGCTGAAGTGGTGAATGATTAATTGTTAATCGGCTAAAGAGATTAATCGACCTTCATTAACATAGCCTTGTTAATTCTCCCTTGCGCCAATTAACGTCATATGTCGTCATTGTGGCCTTACGGCAGAGGTTATTGTCTTAGTGAAGCTCGTCTTGATGCTTGCTTGTTCCATAATTCTCACAACCTAAATAGAAACAACCTCAAAGACACTCAAAGAACAAAAAAGAAAAAAAATCACGCCATATCCACGAAGTGAATGATGATGAGTGGGCGAAGCTGGATCGTTTTAATCCATGGCAGAAAGAAAATCTGTGGTCTGGAACGCGCTTATACTTCATGGTCATCAGCGTCATCGTCATCGTTATCACGTTAGTGGGTACATTCCGCTATACTGGAACGCGCTTATACTTCATCGTTATCACTTGTAGTGGGTACATTCCACTATACTGCGTCATCGTCATCTTTATCACGTGGAGTGGGTAGATTCCACTACACGTGGCTACCTACCTACCTACTACTACTACTACTACTACTACTACTACTACTACTACAACTACAGAGGAGGGACAGACCCACACCCTAAGGAGCTTCGCCCCTAAAAAACTTAAGTGTCCTTTAGCATTCGCGTAAGACAACTCGAAGTTGAAAGTAATCTTCTTCTCAATCAATGTAATGACTGTGCCCCTACCCCACTACAAAAGCTTTCTGTGGTTTTTGCGCAGCCTCCGTGATCGGAGACATTGTATACTTTCTGCACCTTGACTTGTTTTGTACTGCCTCCGTGATCGGCCACCTCTGACCATGCGAAGATGTCATGTGATGCCGTCATCATGTGAAGTCACTTCCCGTGATGTCAGAGTAACGTTATGATAATGTCATGATACGTCGACGTGACTGATCTGTGACGTCATGATGACGTAATATGATGATCACGTGATGGTCACCGCGTGGTCATGGTTTTCTGGCATCACTTGTGTTGACGCCGACGCTCAATTTTCGTGTTTGATGAGTCATCTAAGGCTTGCGCCCTAAAAATGAAGAATAAGCGCGCTACTTGTTGAGGGTGGTTCGTGCATCACTCACCAGGACGCCGTCGATGAACCTCCGATTTTCTGTGGTGGCCAGGACCCAGAGCATGTAGCCGAGCACCACCACACCCATGAACTGCGATAGAACAAGCGCACATTCAATTCAGTTTTATGCTTTTTTTAGACATATGCACCGAAAATCGGGGAGGTCCGGGCAAAAAAAAAAAGAGACCTGATACTGTTCACTTGACGAGGATTCGGGACCACCTCACAAGGCATTCAGCATTACATAGGACGCGGTAAAAAAAGAAAAAAGAAAGAAAGGAAAGAAGTCGTTGTCAGTGAACCATCATCGACTGGAGAACAGCTTTGATAATAACGATACGCTTTTTATAGATGTTGAGCACTTTATTGGCACCTGGTACGCATATTCGCTTGACAGATAGAATTAAGAGCACGAAGAAAGATTGAAAATGCAGGAAAGCACTGGGGATGGTCATATATCTAAGGCATTTCTATGACAACAAGAGTTTGATTTGGGCGAGTTGCTTCATGCTGAATATTATAGGTACAGTACAACAACAGTAGGAAGATACAACTGAGACATGAAAGAGCGCTGACTTTCAACTGGATTTATTCAAGGTACTCCGGCCGCTTTTTATACAGGGTCCAAGATCCGTGCGCATGCGCGACAACACGTGTGTGCGGTACGGTACGAAGAACTTTATTTAAAGATCCGGAGAAGTGCCACCCCTTAGGGCAGGGGTCTCAAACACGCGGCCCGCGGGCCGCATGCGGCCCGCGAACCTCTAGCTTGCGGCCCGCGGCCTGCACATGACCGTCTTCGTCACCCCATTTTTTTTCATTTTCCTAATAAGTACGTCTATGAGCTACACATACTTGAGTGGTCTCGGGCATTCTTTTCGTGTTGAAATCCATTAAATCACCATGTCTTAGCCACCAAAACCGGAGAACTCTACATTTCATAATCGGCGTCGATTTGAGTTATTCTGCAAATCGGTATCGGTGTTTCTCGAATCCCGACTCTAAGAACGTCAGCTGTCGTCTTGTTCAACACCCTTCCCCCCCCCCCCCCCTCCGCTCCACACTACCCCGGCCCTTGCGGTACTCCACGTAGTGTCTGCGGCCCGCTGGCTCAGGTGAGTTTGAGACCCCTGCCTTAGGGGGGACGCCGCGGGCCGCTCCCACGTGGGGACAGTTAGACCTAGCCTAACCGCCGCATCGCAGGCTCTCTGGACAGCCCAAAGTTGACGCTGGTATTCCGAGCTCTTGAGGGCCGAGCTCCAGTTCTGCTCTGTGAGGTCCTTATCCCCACGTAACGAGGGGCACCGCCAAAGCATGTGCTCTAAATTGCACGTTCCCCCCGCAGCCAGGGCATTGCGAGCTGAAGTCACTTGGGAATAGACAGTGCATGAAAGCGAGATTCGGATAAGAATTAGTTTGTAGCATCCTAAGGGTCATCGCCTGTGGTCTCGTGAGCTTTTTGTGTTAACTGAGAAATGAATACTCTCTATCAGATAGGTGAAGTGGTGGTGTACTGATGCATCGATCGGCGGCCTTGCTGATAAAAAACGCTTCTGTAATCTTTCATTCTTCGTTCTCGCTTTCTTCAAAAACCTTATCTCTTGGAATAGAGGTTTGCACTTGTATTCCACGTGGCTACCATGCCTATTCTGTACCTTGAATGCGTGCTGTCTTGCTCTGTCAATGCTAGTCACCTAAGAGGGGGGGGGGGGGGGCGCAAAGTCCGCCCCATACTTTGGTTTATTGGGGGGGGGGGGGGAGGGGGGGGTCTGCGACAAACCTTCGCCCCCCCCCCCCCCCTTAAGGGGAACGCTGCGCACGCCTATGACTACGAGTCACCCATGTCAAAGATTATGGGTGCCTCCAATCTTTATTGGGAATTGTGGAGCGCTTTCTAAAGCCCACACTGCGGTATGGTCTATGAAAAGCAGAAGGAGATAGTCTCTGAGCCAATCTCTAAAACACTGTACTGCAGTAGAGGCTTCTTGTTATGAGCTTGCCATCATGCCGTTTCGTGGTTCTATAGTGAAACGCCGCATGCGGAGCTCTGGCATCTGGTGTGCTCCGAGAGCATCCCCGCCCAGCGTATACATTTTCAAAGGTGATCTTCTATCCTCTCATTTTTTTTTTTTCAGTTAGAGTGGGAGTGTTTCGCGAGGACCATGAAGCGAACTCGTTGTTGCGTCCCCGAGTCGCAACGCTCCCCCGTGCATCCTTGAAGCCGCTACACACAACAGACGTTCGTTCTCTGTTCGCGCAGTGTTCTTAAAAGCTAAGCCGTTATTTTTGTCACCGTTATCTCCTTCTTCATCGTCATCATCATCTTGAGGAGCATCACAGTTGTTCCATCGACTTATCTTGATCTCCTACGTCATCTAACATTAGAAAAAAAGAAGAGAAAAACCTAAAGACAATTAGGAAAGAAAGAGTGATAGAAGATGAGGCAGAAAGGAGAAAGGGAATGCTGAAAGAAGAGAGAGCGACACACATGCAGAGAAAGAGAGAGAAAGTTAGGGTGAAAAGAAAGGAAGAACTGAAGATAGCAACGAAAACGTTAGGAACATTCCCGAACAGAGCCTACGTGAAACAATATAACAATACGAGAAATGAAAACCACGGCGTCGAAACGGCGTGGAAGATGCGATGGAGTTCGGACAAGGAAGACCTTGAGGAGACCCACAACGTCTTCTCATGCGAGCCGCGACGTACGAGAAAGGAGCATCGAATGATGCAGAAAAAAAAAAATAACAGAATGGGAAGCACGCGGGCGCGAAAAACGTTCAAAGCGGTGCGTCAAACAGAGCGCGGCGTTTGTTGTTCGAGAGCGCGCATAAGATCACTTCCCCCTTCCCCGAGGGTTCTTCCGCGAGCGCCCCCCGCGCTGTGCCTCCACTTTCGTGTCTCGTTCTCGCGCTCATTGCTCCCCCCGTGACGCTACTCTCCCTTCAGCTCGCGCGGTTATCCTCCTCGCCACATCCTCATCGACGCTGCTCGTCGGCACAAGGCAAGGACGCGAGCGGTTTGCACTTGTGTGAGCGTTGCTCCCATCGGCATGAACCCTTTGTATTGAAACGCTCCAATGTGACATTACAATGGGTCTGTATCATTTCCGGAAACTTTACGGAGCACTCGCCAATTTCAAATGAGTTACAATGAACTTCAGTGACGTCCGCCGCGGTGGTGTAGCGGCTACGGTGCTCGGCTGCTGACCCGAAGGTCGCGGGTTCGATCCCGGCCCCGGCGGCAGCATTTCGATGGAGGCGAAATGGTAGAGGCCCGTGTACTGTGCGATGTCACTGCACGTTAAAGGACACCACATGGTCGAAATTTCCGGAGCCCTCCACTACGGCGTCTCTCATAATCATAGCGTGGTTTTGGGACGTAAAACCCCAGTTATTATTAAACTTCCGTGACAATATTGTGGACAGCGTATGAAATTATCGGAATGCATGAGGAACGCTTCAGTATACGGAACAGATTCGGAGGAATACCACACAAGCGTACATTTGTTGCACTGAGGGTTGATTGATTGATTGATTGATTGAGTCCTTGACCTAAGCAATAAACTAACAAGGCCCCTTATGCATTCGCCTATGACCATTCGAAGGCGAAAGGCGTCTTCGTTTCCTATTCAGTCGACGTAATGATCCACCCCTCCTGCCCCACCGAAAGCTTTCTGCACTTCACGTGGTTTTGCACTGCCTCCGTGATGAGGTGCAAGCTTCCTCACCTCATCTGGTTTTGCACTGCCTCTGTGATCGGCCCCCCCTTCGACCAAACGACGATGTCATGTGATGAAGGAATCATGTTACGTCACGTCACAAAACTTATTGTCAGCCTGTGACGTCATGACGACGTCCTGTGATGACGTCAGGCCCGTAGCCAAGAGGGGCTGCCCTAGGAGCCCCCCCCCCCCCCCTTCCTTTCTAAAGTTCTGATGGAGGGGGGTGTTTTACCGAAAATAAGCGATGGAAATAGATGTTTCTAAAATTGTCAAGTTCTTGACGGTCAATTTTCGCGTTTGATGAGGCATCTAAGGCTTTTGCCCTAAATGGAGAGGTGCAGTCCTTAAGGGGCTCCGCATTGGTGGAGACCCTATTCTAGGACCAAACTGCAATCAGCCGCCAGGTCAGCTCCCTTGACCAAGGCTCTTTGAGCCTGAAGGTCCGAGCAACCGAGCAGAGCCTCCTCCCACTAGTCTCGGGTTTGGTTAGGATTAGGGGAAGAGGTGACTGAGCTGGCAAGCCCATACAATGCGGTAGGTGTCAGCCCCCTACCACAGTATTGACGCTTGCACTCAATAAATCTGAGCGACCACCTGTAGACTGGATGTGCTCCCCCAAGTGTGCTCGTGATTCTGTGTATCTCTCTTTCGTTCTCTTCTTCTGTCTCTCTTTTCCTCCCTTTATCCCTTCCCCCAGTGCAGGGTAGCAAACCGGACGTGCGTATGGTTAACCTCCTTGCCTTTCCTTGCATCTCTCTCTCTCTCTTGCCAGTGAAGGAAGCGTCGAAATGTTTCCATATTAGCGGGAGCCTGGGAACATAAAGTTAGTGAAAAGTCAGGAAAAGATGCGTTCACTAGCCTTGCCCAGCTCCTTTGCCGGGGATAGGCAGTGACGACGAGGGTACTGTATGGTTTAAGCCCAATACCAGAATTCCTCGACAAGAGATGTCCAGCGGCCGCCTTTCAGACCGAATAGTCGTCATCCAGTACGACAGAAAGTTCATGGCCATGCAAACACTGAGACAGAGGAAGAGGACGAGACAACACTTCCCGTGTCCCCTGTTATTCAAATTTGTTAGCTCTTTTTTTTATTATTATTATATACGGATACAATACATGTAAGTATAAAGTCGACCCACTATTTATGGAGCATGGTGCGTAGCTGGACTGTTCCTTTTCAGCCATTTTTCACTACTTGAAGCTGGATTCGTCTTGTGGTTATTCTGTCAAACATAGTCGGTCTATGGCTTCAAGAAAAGCTCATTCAAGGTTTATTGTTCCTACCAAGTTTTGTTTTTGCTTTAATGTGCCAAGGTTACTACGTTAAGAACTCTCCATTTGAGATTAGCTATTTAAAATCCCACCGAACTTACGATAATTTAGTAATTTTATTTACAACCTGCCTGTAGCCTGAAGACCAAGCAAGAGGAAAATATATGCGCTCTTTATTCTGTGTTTTTCTTATTCAAAACATTATTCATTGCTCGATAATCAATATTATATTCGTGGCATCGCTTCTGCCCTGTTTGGCTACAATTCCGTCGCTAAGATTATATGATCTGGCTACATTTCGCTACTCATCGATTTATTTTTGTCACCGTTTACAATTTGCCCATAGCCAACCCTGGCGGCAACCATTTCACAGTAGTTTGGTTGTAGCTGATTGTCTGTTTCAATTCATGTTCCAGAACAACCCCCGTTTGTGTTCCTGACTACCCCGCAACCTGGGACCCGCATTGACACAGAACTTTCATTCGTAAGTAGTCTTTGCAACTGATCGCTATAGTTCTCGCTACAGCACAGCGATTGAAAAGGATTTGCACGTGCACACACAAGCGCACGTAGCAAAGGTATATCTCACAAGCATTTTGTAAAATTCATCTGAACCTTGGTCGGGCCTAGTTGGCGCATAACTGTTAAGGTGAAGACCTCAGTGCAAATCAGCTAGGACAGACTGCAAAGAATAGATGAGACAAGCAGTCAGCGCGTGCTGTTCTTGTCCCAACTCTTTGCCCGTCCTCTTCATGTACCCCATTTAAAGAGCGTCTGCCTCACTGGCGCAGTCGGGGGAGTTAAACTCCCTCCGCACCCTCCGAAAAAAATAGTTAAACACGTATAGTTAAACTCCCTCCCCGCCCTCCGAAAAAAAATTCTGACTACACTACTAGTCTGCCTTGTAGTCCTCATTGCGCGTATACGAAACAATGCATCTTAAATTGCAGAAATTAAACCAGCTCATACCGATGCTGTCTCCTTTCGCCCATATTCGGAGGCTAGCACTGGTTTAGAGCTTCCATACTTCCTTAAAGCGTGCTCAAAATGAACAGGCGACCCCGTTATTTTCGACTCGAAATGCGCGCGTGCATTTCGGGAAACTAATAACCGAAAGCGGCGGTGCATTTCGTACCCCTTTTTGGGGGGCCTGATTACCTCGCAATCAGAGCTAACGGGCCCTCTGCAACAGCAGCAAAATATAACCATGATATACTCCTCTCTGGATCCAGGAAGATGAGATATCTCGCCGCTTCGCGCCTGTCTTGGGCTAGCGCCCCCGTTTACATATGCGTACACTACAGCTCGTGCGGATCTTTCTGTTAGAGACGCAGCCGGCCGGGTGCAACGCGGTTTACACCAACGGTCTACGCGCCTCAACGGTATATTTTAACGCAATAGCGTTAAAAGAGCTCGTTTCGCAGAAATTCCGGCGTCGGCGTCATTGGTTGTGAGCGAAAAATCATCTTGTCCGTGACCGAAAAGTCGAGAAAGATGCAAATAAAATAAATAATAAAAATTTCCAGGTCCGAGTGAGGATCGAACCCAGGCCGCCTGCGTGGCAAGCAGATGTTCTTCCACACAGCCACGCTTCTGCTTGGGATTACGTTGAAAATAACTTCCTCTGCTTGGAAATGCAGTGTAAATAACTTGCTCCACAAACACACGTGTCCTGCACACATACGTCACAATACAAGATGTGATATCGCAGTAATATTGCGTGGTACAAGCGTACATTGTCATCGGGCGTCACAACACGTGGATACCATAACGACTTCGTGGTTTAAAGCCAGCCACCCATTACTAAAGGCACACACGTTACTGCGCGTATTACCTTAACACCACGTAGTGGGTGCATAGCAAGCATGGACTTAGTGTTCGAAGTACGCACTAGGGACAGGATATCGCTATCGCGTTCAACTCTTAAAGGCGAAGCTTAAGGGTCCCCCCAATTTTTTTAATGACTATTTTGTCTATATATGCGTGTGTTGGTGAATACACGCATTATTTGTGCGTATATGTGATCATCGTAAATATGCTGCTATGTATACTCCATCTCAGAAGTACCTTGCAGCACTGTGGAAGCTGCAGGGCTTGTAAGCCAATAGGAAAGGCGAAAGCCCCCTCGAGACGTGTTCATCCGCGTCGCGTCGTCTGCTCGTCGTCTCTTTGGCGTCGGCTCGCCTACCTTGTCGATACTTACTCCCTCCAATTAGTACAAAACGCAAATACCTCTGTGGGAACGCCACCTCGTTGTTTCTTTATGTTCAGAAACCCACTTGTGCAGGGCGTGTTCGCTGGCGTTTGTGAGGAACGCGGTTCTTTTCATAACAGCGTTCATACTGGCGTTTTCACCGAGTTCTTTTTTGTCAGCGCGGTCGACGCCCTTTCAGCAGCTATCGCGTACCATTCTTGAGGGGAAGAGCAAATGATTGGCACAGAAAACAATATAGACATTCAGGGTGTTTCGCATCGTCAACGCATCACCGACGCTAATGTTGTGGCGACATCTGCTCAGTTAACATCAAACCACTTTTACGGCTTGGCATCGCCTCAGTAGTCCTAGCAGCACCAAAACAAACGAGCGATATAAATAATAGCGAAAGAAGATACCTGATGCTGTGCCCTCAGCGTTATATTAGACTAAGCGATGACAGATTATGCCACTTAATTCTTGCTGTTCGGGCAGAGAGCCAGTAAAAAGCACGAATTCGGATGGAAGCGGGTGGTCTGGGGTGTATGGGGGGCTGCCATGTTGCTGTACGTCACCGAGGTTAGGGTGGTTATTACGGCTACCAGCCAGTAATCTTTTCATCATTTCAGAAATTTCGAAGTGCATGCGTGAAGGGCCTAACGTGCCACGTAGCGCCGTAACGCGTCATGCGAGAAGCACAGCTAAAGCACTCGCACCTCGTTGATAATGAGAGTTAAACCCGGGACTATATTATGTGCTGCGCCAGGACACTGCCTGTTTACTCCTCGTAGCTTCGGCAGTGCTGCAAGGTAATTGTGAGATGGAGAGCTAACACATCAAGTGTCCGACATTCTGCGTACAGAAGACGACAAAGAGGACTGGCCTGAGCGGAGAACACGCTATTCTCCACTTTGGTTGATGCTGTACGCAGCAGTGCAAATGCACTCGTAAATAGTTGCGCCCCGTGTCATTTGACGTAACAATATATAATATAACCGTTAGGTTTTGCGTCGCAAAACCGTGATACGTATATGTGGGATGTCAAAACCAGATGATTATGTGGGGGTGAGGAGGTCAAAGCCCCGCCCTCTGAAATTAACACATTTTGCATGCGTATACATTCACGCATACATAAAAATTCACACACGTATGTACACACGTCTACCCCTACACCCCCCCCCCCCCCCGCCTGTAATGAAGATATCTCTGGCTACGCCCCTGTCATACAATTATAAAAGCCATACACATTCCGTGTACATTGTCAATACTTGCAGCATGCATGTAGGTGTGGGAGTCCCATTCTATAAAAACAATCAAGGTGTTGCTCATATTGCTGTCTACGACAATGGGTGGATGGATGGATGCTCGAAGCTGCTTATAAAAACCAGTGTTGTGTATGACAATGATCGCGCAGTAGATTCAGTCGGAAGCCAAAGCTCGCGCTTATATGTGCTTGCTGAATTAGTCTTTCGTCAGTCTAGAAATACACTGCGGTAGCTTCAATGAGGATTAGACTCCAGTCCGGTCTTAACACCTTGCCAATCGGCAAGCACGTAGTTCATTGGGACACACCCTGAATTCCACATATCGCTGCAGGCGTGTGAAACTCTACGGCGAACATTTATCTCGCATAGCGATCTAGCGTGTTTGTTCTTAGCACTCCTCTGTTTTCCGATGTGGTCGGCCGGTCCCTTCTGGCAGCGCGCCGTAGGCACATTAAGCGCATAGTGCACATTTACTGTATACGGCGCAAGATTCATTACCAATGATAATGATGGTGGGTGCGCGCAGCAATAAAACCGCGCAACGTGCGAGACGCGCACATGCTCCGCGGTTTAATTTCAAGCAGCGGCTGTTTGTTCATTAACTCCGCGCTGACTGAACAATTAAGCGTGACGGAATTGAAAAACGTACGCAACAGCCTGCTGTACAGTCGCGGCCACTGTTAGATGCAACACTCGAATGAGCACCTTTCTTATTGCTGGCCCCCCTAACTGCAAGTGGATGGGGAATTATTGAACGTGCGCTTTACTAGTTTGTCGGAAAGAGTCTGAGCTGTCAACCACCAGTAGCCTTATGCAAATCTAAGCCCTTGTTTTTATGCAAGAAAATGAAATCTAGACATGCTCTGCGTGCAAGTGTTGCATCTAACAGTGGCCGCGACTGTACTTGAAGAGGTTCGGAGTTTCTAGGAGACACGGAATAAAAATGAAAAATAAAGAACAAACCGACCACGATGGTCCCGTCAGGTTTTGTTTGAGGCGATCGCGCGGGCAGTCTTAATGAAACTTCAATTATAGCGGAAGAGTGCACTGGCGTTTTCCTCGTAAAGCTTCCACGTATCGTGTGCACTTTATATGCCAAACGAAATGCAAGATTCTGCTTCCAACAAGCGTAGTACAATTTTATAATAAGTTCTGCGTCCAGTAAGCGTAGTAGAATTTCATGATCAGACTTCTGGACGACTTTGTGGCGTGGTTTTATAAACTTGATTTTTGAACGATGACACGCACGCGCGCACGCACACGCACACACACACACACACGCACGCACACACGCACACACACACGCACACACACACACACACACGCACACACACACACATACACCCACACACACGCACACACACGCGCACACTCACACACGCACACACAGACACACACAAACACACGCACACAATTCGGTTACAAAAAATAGAAAGCTCACAGGGTCCCTCATGCAACGTGATTTTACACTGCCCCCCATGATCGGCCCCACTTCGACAAAGCGACGACGTCACCCTATGACGTCATAAGGACGTCGCGATGATGACACGAATTTTGGCGGTCTATGACGTCATAGTTACGTCATATGGTGACTTCATCGCGTGATAATCACTTTTCGCATCATTCGCGATGACGCCTCTGACGGTCAATTTTCGCGTTTGATGATGCATTTAATAATTCCGCCTGAAAAACAAAGGCACCTCCTCAATTCCCTTCGTAACCACATAACAACTAGTCGGACAGCACAGGTTACTAAGTGAAATAGTCACCCGCGAGGGGACAAAAGCGCGCACAATGCAAACAGCGCAAACAAGTCTCCTTTCGGTTTTCTGCTCAGACCACGCCCTTGTCATTACGTTCAAGCTGCGCATGAGACGTGCGCGCGGTGCGTTTTCCAAACGTCCGGCGCGTAATGGCGCCGCGTCAGCCAGAGGCGTCACGCATTATTGTCTCCATAATGACAGGAAAACAGGCGACCTTGGAGCTTCTCATTTTGCCGCCTCTCGAGGCACGAGACGACGAAGAAAAATAGCCGTAACACAGACAGAGGTTGTTGCTTCGTCACCCAACTCTTCGATAATAGTCATAAGCATGAGAGAGGACATCGTAATGACACGCACAACCGTCGGGAAGTCAGGACGTTACGTCAGTGAGAGCTGCGCATTAGACGCTGTCATGGTTAGGGACGCTCTTGGCACGTTGCAAGTTTTAAGAAAACACTTTGGCAACGCCCTGTCACCTTTGGACCGTCGACGCATTCTTTCGGGACGGCGTTTCTTTGTCACAATATGAGCAGTTTAACAGAGGGTAAGCTGGAGATTTCAATTTTCTTTGTCTATTTCCGCGCGCTAGCGTGAGCTCTGATGACTCATTACGATGCGAAACAGTCCACTTTTTTTTTTTTCTGCGTTGTCTTTCTCTTTCTTTTTTGTTTTTTTGACGAAGGTCTAGAACTCACTAGGTTCGCTAGTATGCGTCCTTATTGTTGATTTATTCTATTCATATATACATCCTGCAATCCTAAGTGTGCTATGGCAGGAGTGGGTCTGCACATTGCACATACATCAAAACATTCTGCAACACAAATCCACTACAACGATAGTTGCATGCACAGTAAGTCTGTCTAACCTCCCTGCCTGTAGATCATCTCTCTCTCTCTCTCGTAATCCTAGTTTATAGAAAACAAAAAGCAAGTACTATCAAACCACCATTGTTACACGGCCGCTATTTGTTAGATGTGATGATGTCACGCCAAAACAACACGGTAACTTCAATACGGCTTCGTCACGACTTGACCTCATTGTAACAATTGTTTCATACTCATTTCAGAACAATAGAAGTTACGTTCACCATCAATAC
>JALIZH010012083.1:0-75000 GCA_030522465.1 Rhipicephalus appendiculatus | reverse complement strand
CTGTGCGTACAACATTTGTACGTATCTTTGGCGTCATTTCTAAACGTTTCGCTGAAAAAAAATTACACCACAGCCACCTTACGTCCGCATGCTTCGCATAACATCGATTTCCATGGTACGTGGAATCTGCCGAATTTTTTGCTTTAGTGTGCGTAGACACGTGAGTGTATATACGTGGTGTGCGATTTTAAGTAAACTTCGGTTGTGAGTCGGCGCTTGTGTTCGTGTGGTACAAGTCTTTTCGTTTCTCTGTCACACCGTTTTCTTAATGGGCTGGTGCCACTTCATTACCGGTTGCGTCATAATGAGGGGGGGAGGGTAGAAGGCGTTCACACGTCGGCAAGTATACACCACTGAAAAGAGACAGGTTCTGAATTATCAAAGCCTTTCTTTTTTTGCTTTTAATTGTGAAGTACTCTCTGTACATTATTAAGAGCGAAGCTGCTTAAGCTAGCCGTAAGTTGTGTGCCGTATCACGATTCATAAACGGGTATGTGCCACAGAAATTATGCAAATCCCACAACTCACAACTTCCACTAAAAAGGAAGGAGGCAACAGCTAGCCCAACAACAAATGGCTGCGAAGCGAAGACGGCGAGCCGGAGACCCCGAGTACGTATAACGAGAGAATACTAGGGAACGGGAAAGGAAACGGCGCCTGCGAGAAGACCCCGAAGCGATGGAAGGCCTACGCCAACGACGTGCCTGTGTCGCGTCATTGACTGTCTGTGGTTTAACTCGAACACCTCTGCGATGAGTATCAATGTAGGAACAACCTAGCATCACCTAGCTCGAGCCTATCAATGACTTAGAGGTAACCTAGAAACAACCTGCACCACCTAGCTAATAAGGCCTAGAAACAACATAGAAGAAACCAGATTAGACTTCAGAATGGTTCAGTTTCGCTGTTTCAAGCCTTGCGCGGCCTAGTGCAAGCAGAGTCACTCTGGTGCAAGCTTCGACAATTTTTTTTCCAGACATTTCAATGCAGTGTGTCGATTCAATCCAATGTTGTTCTTTCTTTCAACAAACCGAGAATTAGGAAAGACGGGTTTGGTTCGCGGTAGCTTTCAGCGACGACGACCGGATCACCGTTTAGCCTGCGCTTAGGCCTCCCATCAACAGGCCAGGACGGGCGAAGCGGCAACGAGTTACCGCTCGCCTGTTACGCGGTGATGGCTCTTTTCTTTCCCACGAGCCTTCCATCAATTTCTCGTTACGACTGTACGCTTCGAAGTTGTCGAATGACAATTCCTCCTCGATTTTTTTTTTTTTTCATCTTTTCCTCGACGCCAACCACTTAGCTACAGGTGGTCGTTCACGAAAGGAGTGTACCTGCGTCCAAGACGAAGAACCCGCGCTTGTTGGAAGGAAAGCGAAAGCATTTCAAGCCGTGCTTTCGCGCCGTCGCCTCTTTCACCGTGCTTTCCACCTAACGGGTAAGAATGATGGAGTCGACACGTTTTACGACAAGCAATTCGGCTCGCTCGAACACGTGCTATACGAAGCGGGCAACCATCGCGGCATGCAAGACGAGTTCTGACAGATAGTCGACAGCACAAGCGCTGTGCTGTAACCGCGCAGCGGGGTCAAGCCGGAAGTACGTTATATACCAGCAACAAACGCGCAGTCGCTGCGCGGGTCGGCCGTCGTATCAGGCAACCCCGTTCCGTAACTGTACACCCGGTCGCCTCAATTCAATGCAGCGCGGTGGAGGCTGAACGGGCTCTTGTAAAAAAGTCAGTAAAGACATTCGGCTACACATGTTCCACAGAATGGATACAGTAGGAGAGCTCGCCCAACGTGAGCTATTAATCATTCCGCGAAGCTTCCCGTCAAAAAATAAACGAAGAAAAAGTCGAACTATATTAACAGCTTATTCGGCCACAAGGTATTTGAAATAAATAAATCACCACGAGAAATAGTTTGGCAACTCAAAAGAGGCTGCGAAAGGACACTGGCAACACAATTTTGAAGTTCGTGAATCAGTAAAGATAGACTGCATCGTTTTAGAGGGGAAGCAAATACCGAACTTGGTAGTTTTCGCAGGCATCATGGGCAGCGCTAGGATTTTTTTAAGGGGGGGAGGGTGGCAGACACGACGAGTGAGTTCCTTCGAGGGGGGGGCAGGAAACTTATCCGTTGGGTTACGATTATGTTTGATCTTTTGGGGAGAGGGGGGGGTTGGGGGGGGGGGGAGCAAAGGGGGGCAGCATAGAATTGTGGTGGGCTACTGCCTCCCCCCCTTATCCCCGCTGGCGTCGCCCCTGGCGGGCATTAGTTTTCACGACGCGAACGCCGGGGGGAGGGGACAAATGCAAGCCTTGCCAGAAATTCGTGGTTCCACTCTCTAAAGTGCAAAATATGCGGAGTTTTACACAAACTTGAAAAAAAAAACAGAAAGTTTGATCATCACCATATATTTACTAATCAACGCCTCACTGCCGAATTCAGAACAACAAAGCTTTCAAGCAATACTTTACCAGCGGAAGGGACTTTTGTCCATTTGATCAACCTATTTCAGAATAATTGCGTGTTTCCGCAGATCTGATCTGCCAATGTTTTATCCCTTCACACTATTACTGGGCGTTTCTACTTAACTGTGTTTCCTACCTGCAGAAGGCAATCGGAGCAGGGTCATCGAGGGTTCCTATATCTTCCCATTCTGGTTTCAGGTCGGAAAAAAGGGTTCTGGGACACTGGCCGAGTCCGTGCTCAGCCAAGAAGGCTTTGAAAGCATTATGGCGTTTCTTGCGTACAAATGGTCTTAGAAACAGACTTTAAGCAGTGTGGTATTCTCCTTTCCTTTTTAAAGCGCAGCTCTTAGGCGACCGTTCCTGCGTTAAGCGGCGTCGCCGTTGCCGTCGCCGTCGCCGTCGCCGTCGGTGGCGTAACCACGCGAACGAGTACGTTCCACAGGACTTGAGCAAGCGCCATTACCGTGTACAACCAGAGCGAGTGTCAAATCAAAAAGAAGTATGTGCTACACAACAAAACGGATGCGACTCTAAATCCCTACTTGTATAAGTATTATTATAGCAGTAATGAGTAATCTCAAAACAGAATAAAACATTTTTTTTGTCTGTTACTGTAATTCTAATCAAGATCGGGAACATAGTGTCTGATCTGAACAATTATTGCTCTCTTCCCGTTTTTATGTACGTTTTTTCTTCCTTTTGTTATCAATATTTAATACTTGAAATATAAAAAAAATTCTTATAATCAATTCTTGGGCAATCCCCCTGAGTGGCTATGAGCCATGGTAGAGGCATCATCATCATCATCATCATGAATTGGGCAAACAAAGAAGAAGACTGGGCAAACCCCACTACCTTGTACAGCAGGTGCGAGTGTCAAACGAATACGAAGTATATGCCACAGGAATTGGGCAAGCAAAGAAGACGTGCGTTGGCCGAAGTTCCGCAGCGTTGCACGTGATGTGTACAAAATAGTCTCAGCTAGTTCTTTCTGAATGAGCGACGCAAGTGGTGCAAGTGCGTCGTCTGCCGCTGCTGCTGAACGAGCTGCCCGAGCCTCCGACGCCAGGATCCAAAGGTGCGCGCCGCCGAAGCAGAAGCAAAGCGCCGTCGCCGTGAAGACCCGGGAGTGCGCGCCGCCACAAACAAGACCTTCCTACCACCTATGCGCGAGAACATCCCGTTCCTCTCCTTCGTAACTCATCCCGCTGATTTGACGACCTCGCGAAACGCTTGCGTAGACCTCGTCTTTGAGAATCGGACATTGGTGCAGCAATTCGACCATATCTCCACTCACTTCTCCGACAACTAAGCTCCCTTCATTACAAAAAAGACTGGCAGACGTGTGTTCCCTAGAGAGACAGTTGTGGAAAATAAATAGTGGTATGAAACTGTACTTACAAGTAAAAGAACTTGTTGTTGGGATAGTTGGTAGATCATTTCCAAAAACTTAATTAGAGCGCAAACACACGACACATTCACACATACACACACACATTGTACGTGTGTGTGTTGAGCGCTGTACGTTTTTGATGCCTGGGTGTGTGGGTGTGTGTGTGAATGTGTACATACATACATGTCTCTCTCAAATTGTTTGTCACAACATATCGCAAAATAGAAATACCTAAAGAACTGCGCTCAGAATTCGCATTAGGCAGTATCGTAATCGTCGGTAATATATATATTTTTTTCTTTTTCTTGCTCTTTTTTTTTTGTAACAGTTCTCTTCTATCATATTTTACTCCCTTTTCCCCCTTCCCCAGCACAGGGTAGACAGCCGGTCTAAGAATTGGCTAACCACCCTGTCTCTCCACTTCTTCATTCCTTCCTTCCTTCAGGTTGGGAGACGCGAGGCCGTACATTTCCCTTCGCTGCACAGAACTGGCTAGATACGGTGTTTTATAGAAGCCATCCACGGGACAATCGCCGTCGCCCCACAGCGTGCAGCGCGCTGCGATCTGTAACGCAGTAACCGATTTCATTCCTCCTGGAAAGACTATCGATTCGATCGGCGATTGACACGCTTCGAAAGAATATCCCGCGCATAGTTACACGCGTCTTCGAAGGTATAGCGCGCCACAGCGTATGCATAATACTCAATAGACGGGAAAAACAGAAGTACGTGTTTCTTGTATTTTGGTTGCATTGTTCTTTCTGGTTCCGGTTGCACACGGCTCGGCGCGACGTCTGGCGGCGATGCCTTTGGCTAAATCAGGAAGAGTACGCGGTCCGCGGGAAAACAATCCAGCTCTGCCTATATATATATATATATATATATATATATATATATATATATATATATATATATATATATATATATATACATATATATATATATATATATATGACCGGGAGAAACCTCGTGTTCGGCAATAAGCCGTAATGGGAATTCGATGACGCGTCGTTCGGCGCGCTCTCGGCGGTCTCCCGAAATACCCGGATGATTCTTCGGCCGATGCGGTCTTTAGCGTTGCGAAAAATAAGCGCTCGTTTTCCTGAGCCTGTTTTGATGGTGACGCAATCCGCACGGAAGCATCCGCAGGGAAGTGCCACTTCATCTTATGGAACAACGGAGATGTTCTGGGGATGCCGCATATTTAATGTTTCCGTGTTTCCTCGCCACATTGTGCTTACGTAGCTATCTGCTCTCTATCTATTTTCTCTTTCTTTTTCTTTCTTTTTATTTGCGACCCCGTTCCAGAGGGTTGTGCTTCGAATCTGATCACTCAATATGGGATTTAGTTGCGCATGTCGAGGATCATGCATAGTGTGCAACATCTCAAGAACAGTCGGCGTTTTTTGTCAAGTCTACATCTTAAATGATGCCCATGTTCTTTCTCTCTCTTTTTTTTTCTTTTCCTCATTTCTTATAAACAACCTTATGGACAGAATTGTCAAGTGTTGTAGCTGGTGTTATGTGTACCAACGTACCCTCGAGCAGTACTAATTTTTAAAAACTACAAAAATAATGACGGAGGAGGGGGGGGGGGTCATGGAAGAGGACGCACGGACAAAAGAGACAGAGTAACGACTAGCAGAGCCCAAATATTGTACTACACATTGCCTTGCGCAAGGGTTCCCCTTCAGGGGGGGGGGGGGGGAGGGGAGGTTCCTCGCCCCCCCTCCCTATTATGTCAATGTATGGGGCTGGCCTAGCGCCCCCTCCCCCCTCTTAAGTGACTAGGGGGGGGGCGCCCCCCCCCCCCCCCCCCTCTGCTCCCCTCGTGCGCACCCCTATGGTACTACAGAAGTCATATCAGCGCAAGAACTTGTGTAAAAAAAAACGAGAGCAGAAACGCTTTACATTTTCGTCTTCTTCGGGGTGTCTGTTAATTCCTTCTCTAAGCATTATGATATCTTATATTACACGACATATGATGTTTGGCCAGCTATCCTAACCGACAGGTACTTCTCAGACAGAGAAAAAAGCTGATGCATCGTTTTTTTTTTTTTGTTTTTTTTTTTCTGTCCTTGTTTACCGTTCGCGATGAACAGGCGTAGTCGAACTCGGCCATGTTTCAGTTTTCAAATTGAACTTACACTGTGGCCAAGGTGGTAAAACTTCCAGGTACCAGATATCTTGGATTGTTACGTTACCTAGAGAAACAAGCAGCTGCTGTCAGGATACGAGTATTCAGTATGTGTTTGAGAGAAACGTGCCCGAGACAACCACATTTTCTAGATGCGAAGCATCTCATGAACGAGCTCTGTCCCCCCCATTGTTCTCCGTGGCCAGATGACGATGACGAGGACGCTGCCATCACGGCACAGCACGTGCAATGTAACCATTACACGCCATGACGATGACGATGACGCTGATGACGATGAAGAATAAGCGCGTTCCAGACCCCACATTCTCTTTCTGCCATCACGGCACAGCACATGCAAGGTACCCACTATACGTCATGGCGATGACGCTGATGACGATGAAGAATAAGCGCGTTCCAGACCACACATTCTCTTTCTGCCATGGATGAAAACGATCGTGAACGCGCTCTCGCCCGCGAAAGGCAAAGCGGCAACGCCGACAACAACGGCAAAAACACATTGTATATACTGTACACACGCGTTGTCACTCATTTACATGCGCTAGTGGGCAATGTCACGGGTGATTTACGGTAAGAACGAGCCCGAGTGATTCGCATACTATTTACGGTAAGAACGAGCCCGAGTGATTCGCATACTACTCAGGGTTCCGTTACGGGGAGGTGTGTGCGATTTTTTTTTTCCTATGGATGACCTTGTACGTTGTTTGATGTTGCGCGAACATTACGCGAGATTTATTTCTTGGCAATGTTTTTTTTTTTTTTTTGCAATGGAAAATCACCTTGTTGCCATTGATATACTTGTCTGTGAATGAGCGAAAATAGAGAAAAGAAGTTAGAGCGACCTGTCACATATCTTTATTCCCTTGAATTTGCATTGTAAGTATTGGGTAACGGCGGCTGACAGATATGCAGCAATTTTTTTTTTGTCCTGCACGTTTTTATTACGAAAACAAGCAATTTAGTTTAGTAAAAGTATTGGGTGAATATCTTGGAAGCAAGTGGATGATTTCTGCTACCTTTCGCTTTTATAAGCGCTGTGTTGCTAGCATTTTAAGTACAGAAAATAATTTTGGGCGACGGGACAGAAAAATAATTAGTAGAACAAGTAGAAACGGAGGCACATGTAATGCAGCCAGCCGTAATGAAATGCACGTGTAATGTACAGGTCTGGTCAAAAGTTCCCAGGCCACTATCTCATGTACTCCTATGAGAGCGTAGCCTGGGAACTTTTGGACCCCGCCTGTACGTGTAGTGCAGATTGCTCGCATGTGATGCAGGCTGCCGAAGTTTCTTAGGCAACTTCAGGTTACTCTTGGTGTGAGGTCACGCGCAAAAGAGAAACATAACAGTGAGAAAACTAAAGCTGCAGTGTTGTTACCCGTCAGCAGGTTGTCACAGCAAGGCCGTAAAATGTAAAAAACCGCCAGGCCTGCGCAGAACGCGCAGCACAGCCACAGCGAAAGCTGGGAGAGCCGCCTTTAGCCACTTTTAAACACTCTTGGGGCAACTACTACAAGCCCACTTGCATGGTACCCACTACGCAATAAATCATCATAATTTTTGTGTAGTGGGGAAGCGTCTACTATGCCATCCTTAGTCATTCTTCAGAAACGGGTGGTGCCCGCTACACTCTTGTAACGAATTATGTGCACTTTCTTTGTTGATGCTATGGCTGACGACGATGAAGAATTATGCCTCAGGCTTTTGTAATGGGTTGGAGCATTGAACGACCCACTCGTTACGCAATTCGCATTGTGTGACGCCTGGTTCTTACTTTACTGCACTAAAACGCTTTACAACACACGTTAACGTGATTCCTGACCCGATATGAAGCCTGCGTAGGGTCAGTTTGCACCACGGTTTCAAGCAGTGGCGTAGCTCAGTGGTAGAGTGCTGGGCTGCCACGCAGAGGACCCGGATTCGATTCCCATTCTGTCACAGGAGTTTTTTTATTTAGTTTTTTTCTTATTTCGTGCGATATTGGTTACGGACACCGGCGGCGGCGGCGGCGGACAACTACGGCGCAGAAACGACCCTTGTTGTGATCTCATAACAGCTTTCGCTGTAAAAGGCGCCGATATCCGAAAGAGGGCGTTGGTGAAGCATACTTACTTCAACAGTGTTGTCATTCGTCACGTATGTTCGTCAGTCACGTCGCTGAGGCAACTTTATACGCAGGCAAGTGCAAACAATCGCGAAGTGTCGCTTGGTTACCGGCTCACCAAAAAGTCGTTGCGAAGGGAAGCTATGAACTTGAGTGCTTCTTCACGTTGTTGGAGAGAACCGGAGTGTCGGGTGATGACCAAGTTGTGAGGACTGCTGCGTACAATGGCGGTATAGCGTCTGGCTGGTGTTCCTATTTGGTTGACTGACTTAATAATCTTGTAGAAATGCTCGGAATTTTCGTCGCGGACATTTACTGACACACACACACGCGCACACACGCGCACACACACACACACACACACACGCACGCACGCACGCACGCACACACACAGACACACACACACACACACACACACACACACGCGCACACGCACACACACACACGCACGCACACACACAGACACACACACACACAGACACACACACGCACACACAAACACACACACACAGAGTCACACACACGCACACACAGACACACACACGCACACACAGACACACGCACATACACACAAACACACGCGCACGCACGCACGCACGCACGCACGCACACACACACACACACACACACACACACACACACACACACACACATATGCATAAACATACATACATAGAGAGAGACGGAGAAAACAATAAAAGAAAAGTGGAGGAGTTAACCACGTTAACAGCCGGTTGAATACTCTGCATTGGTGCATGCGGTAAGGGCGTAAGCGATGAGCAAAGAAGAAGAAAGAAAATCATTCCGAGCATTGCAGTTTTTCAAGCTACAGAACTGTTTATGTGCACATAAATATCAAGACATAAGAAGAGCAAAAAGGGGTGGAGGGGCGGCTGTATTTTCTTCCACATTCAATTTCCCCTTTTTTTTTCATATTATTCATACACTCCGAGCGCTTATAACAAGCGCAGCTGTTTGACCCTATGCCTTACTTACTTGACGTCCATGTCTATTTGCATTGTTTATAACTATACGGGTGGACTCAATCGCCTCGATTTCCTTCGACTCTTCTCACTCGGCGCGACGGCCCGAGTACGATCGCGGAAGACAAATCGTCACGAGAAGAAGTCGCGAAGACAGCTTCTCCACCGTGGGTGGTCCGGAAAGCGCGGAAGCATAAAAGCAAGAAAAAAAAAAGGTCAGGAAGGAACATGTGGACCATAAAGACGTACGTAGCCACACATATTGTATGCATATCGGTCCCTGAGGAAATGCTAACACTGAGCGCGTGGCAAAATATTCTGTTTTTCTTTAGAGAGAGAGAGAAAAGGAGAGAGGGAACGAGAGAGGGAGAGAGGAGGAAAGAGTTGAAGCTGCCGCGACCTGTCCCAGTGGGGCGTAACGATGCCGAACGTTGTAAGAAGGTATGGAATATGATATAGCAAAGAAAGACAGGCAAACCAATGGATAAATAAGCGAGGAACAACCACTGAAGCGCCAAGCGATCGCGCTCGAGACGATGATGACAATGGACGGCCTCTTCCGCGGACTATAAGGAAAGAAGGGCAACTGCTTCTTTCTTTCTTTCTTTCTTTCTTTCTTTCTTTCTTTCTTTCTTTCTTTCTTTCTTTCTTTCTTTCTTTCTTTCTTTCTTTCTTTCCTTCTTTTCTTTCTTTCTTTTTATGCATAAACGCCATGTTATTCCACACTTCCTTCTTCGAAAATGGCCCCTGCCGCCGTACGGCAACGGCCCTCCATGCGTCATCTATATTATGGCGTTTTCTTTTTTTCTATTGGCGACCCGTGTCTTCAAAACGAGTTTCGTCTTTAAAACAAAGACAGCGGAAAAAAAACAAAATAAACAACATTTGCCGGGACGGCTCTTCATAAACTCCCCGTTACATGAGACACAAAGCTGACACCCCCCCTCCCCCCCCTGTCCTCACTATCTGTGTGTATTTACGGTTCGTCTAAAGTAGCGCATTTCCGTCATCTTCAGTTGGCTGTGATGCGAGCGCTGCAGTGCGTGGTGGCAGCTCGCCCCCGAGATCCGTATTCATTAATCAACGACCCTCGTGTCTCGGAAGCGCGGGTTTATTTTTGCGCTCCAGTCTAGTAATCTAAGAAAGGGAGAATATAGACAACCACCCGCTTGTAGCACGAAGCCACAAGGAAATCCGTACGGATTTCTCAGGAAAGAAAACTTCTTAGTTGCCGAAAAGGTCGTCCTGGTCCGGGGTTCGAACCCGCGACCAACGCCTTTCCGGACGGTCGCTCTACCAATTGAGCTGACCAGGAAGCTAGCAATTGGCAGCGCGAGGGCGAACTCTAGTAATCACGGACCGGCTATCTTTGATTTATTGTATTCTTTTTTTTTGTATTCTTTTTTCTTTGGTGTGTGTCTGTGTGTGTGTGTGTGTGTGTGTGGGGGGGGGGGTTATAAGAACAAGAATATGGTGAAAGGTGAACCGCTTTCGAGGTAGCCAAGCCGAAATTACAAACAGAATTCCCGGGAAATAAGATTTTAAGAATACACGCATATCGATCCCTAAGGGAATCGATGGATATGCACTTTTTTGTTATGCCATCACTCCCCTTTTAGGTGTACCGAGCACCTCTAAAATGAAGTTGCTTTGCAGATATAAATGCGATTTAGTGTGTACTTGTGCGCATTAACGCCCATGCAAGCCCGCTAAAGGCGGCAAATCAACGAGGTTCGCGACTGCATGTGCAAGGTATGATTGTACGGATCAGCTCCACCACCCCGTTTGACTTATGTGCATGCTTCAGCTACTGGCTCGCCTTAAGACTGCATTAAAGCTCGAAGGGCGGGGGGGGGGGGGGGGGGAGGGGGGGCAGTATCCCATCCAGCATAATGTCCTGCACGAGCACAAAACGAAGTGACTACGTTCAAGGACATTGCAATGACCACTGATTACCGATTCCTATAAAATCCAATACCGGCGTCGGCAGTGTTGTCGAGGAAACAATCAGAGGTACGGAAAAAAAATTAAAAGCACCGTTACAGCCGAAATAGAACCCGGGCATTCTATGTGTCAGTCAAGTATTCTAGCACAGAGCCATGCTAGTGCTAAAACTGCTTCTGAAAAAGACCCTGTACACTTATCATGTCGGGGCAACGTCAATCGTGGTTGCAGTATTGGCTATTATTGCGTGACGGTAGGTTCGCGGAATGCGTCCGAGATATATCGGTGCTGCAGCCCTGGATGCTTTCACGCCTCACCCCGCGAGCCGGAGATCACCGCGTCGGTCGTTGAACTGATGGTGAACGGTCGTTAAACTGATGGTGAACTCGAATGGTTACGGCAAGCGAGAGATGTTTGCCTGTCATCGCGCCTCTTGCATTCGAACCGAGCGTTGCCGTGTTTCGACCTTCGACCCGGGGAGCTGGCGTCTGGGAAGCCGCGGCCGGGTCACGTGATCGCCGTGGAGGCGGGAAGGCTTCATGGAAGCAACGGGTAGTCTACCACCGGCATCCGGCGAAACGAGCTGCTCGGAAAAACCGCTTGTACCCTCAAACAGGCCTGGGGGCCCCTTGTTTCGGGTCGCGTAGTACAATAAAGACCCTTGAATAACCTTCGCTGAGTCCCAAGTTTGATACATCCCCAACACTATGCGCTTTAGTAAATATACAATAAACATGATATTACTGAACTTGAATTGATGGCGCAAATGTTAGACAGGGACGAAGAAGACACGTAAGACACGGAAAAGCGCACTTTGCCGTGCCTTACGTGTCTTCTTCGTCCCTGTCTAACATTTGCGCCATCAGTGCAAGTTCAGCTATGCACCAACTAGCCCGACAGCAAACGTTACTAATGATATTACTGCCATACTGGCCAAGCTATATTCAACCATTGCTCAACCCGGAGGGCGAAAACAGCTTCTGGTGATATGCACATTATCGCACCGTAGTGAGCAATTCGTTTCGATAACACTGACATTTGTGCTCTAACGTGAGTGTTGATGTCACGTCGGACCATAGGATACCCTTTGGGCTCCAGCGTAGTCGACATGCCTGGAAAGCCCACGATGCACCCAGAACTACTCAAAGTGCATAAAGACGTCGGTCCAACTCGCAACGGACCTCAATAAAATTTCGCACCCACCCAACCACCTTATGCATTCGCTTAATCCGTCTATATTTTGCAGGTATGCGCGAAAAAAAAAAGGGGGGGGGGGGGGGGGGGGGATGGGTGTATTTGTATGGTCTTAAGCTAACCAATTCCTGTTGTCCGCTGTCTGTAGGCTCTGCCCCTCAAGCCCAATGTGGCTTTGGCAGGCCAATTTTTTACTACATTGTTCCTGTGTGAAAATGTTAATGAAGTATTATTATTATTAATACAGCTCGAAGGCGAAAGCCATCTTCTTTTTTCTCTCAGCCGATGTAATGACGCTATCCCGCCACCCCTCGAAAGCTTTCTGCGTCTAACGTGGTTTTGCAGCACTGCCGGAGGCACCTCACCTGGTTTTGCATGGCCTCCGTGATCGAACCTCCTTTGCCTAAGCTACGATGCGATGTGATGACGTCATAATGACGTCACGAATGTTGGCGATTTGTGACGTCATCTTGTGATGATAATTTTTTTTTCATGACTCGTCCCCAACTCCGCCGAAGCGGGACGCCGATGGTCAAATTTCTCGTTTGATGAGTCATCTAAGGCTTTCGCCTTAAAAGAACACGCGGTAGAGGCTACTCGCCTACTGCGTAAGCAGTAGCCTATACCGCATGCGAGTAGCCTATACCGCATGCAGTAGGCGAGTAGCCTACTGCGTAAGCAGTAGGCTACTCGCCTACTGCTTACGGTATAGGCTACTCGCATGCGAAGCAGTAGGCTACTCGACTACTGCTTCGCATGACAACTCCCAGAATGTGTGGGATCTGCCGGAGTTTTTTTATTATTTATTTGTATGTTTTACGAGATACAGGCTCCTTACTTGGTGCCGGTTGCCCTTCTCCGCAGGACAAAAGAACTGAAATCGCAATAAAAGATCCACAGAATTAAAAGGCATAGTTGATTCTATTCAACCAGCTATACTATTATTTTCTCTTCCGTTTCTTCGGTTGAGCCACCATCAAACGAAAATCGACCATTATTCTACGAGTGTCTCATCCCCCCCACCCCTCCTCACTTGAGTTAACGTTTGTTCTTATTGTTTTTTTCGAGAAGATTCCCACGAGCAGGAGGACATCTTTGTTGAAATACTGCATTCCGCAGGATCGCCGAACAATCCAGAATGCATCCACACCCGCGCATTCTGTTACAGTCCCCGGTACTATCCGGATATACTATAGCCTAAACTGCACACGCTGTCCTGACGGCGGGCGCTCGCTCGCATTCAACCCTTTGCCGACCGGTCACTGCCGTATTCAATGTCCGATGGCAGAAGACAGGTTGGCGCGGCCGGTAGACAAAGGGACGGGCGTGAGTGCAGGAGATGGTGGCCCAGATTCGGGAACGGCGGCTGCAATCAAGAGACTCGGGCGGCGCGGTTCCGATGTCGTGCATGCCACGTCCGCGCCCTCCAGTGAATTTATACGGCGATGAAAATGACAACGTGCACGATCACGCTCGCATGTCTCTCGGCCCACCCACGGCAGACGAGGGCAAAGGGATCCATCTCGATACGGAGGTCCTCACTATCTCTCTGATCCGTCATTGCGCGGCTGTGTGGAAGTACATCGCGCTGCATTGTTGCTGAACGAGCGTGCCACAGCAAATGCTGACTAGCGAGCGCAAATAGAGATGAAAGATTAGGGCATTTTCGCACCGATGTCTGTCGGACACTGGAATCGTACATTTCTCGGGCCTCTCGACCGCCCAAAGGCGCAGTATCCTGTCTGGTTTTGGGAGCTACCGCGGCTACAGTTGTTACTCGGCGAAGCCGGATTCTCCTTGTACTTCTATCAAGTGCTACGTTCAGTCGCTAATCGCCCGTTTTTTTTTTTCCTCAACTCGGGCAAATCAAGCTATTTATGTGAACATTTCCATCACGTTTGTGACGCTTTAGAAATGTCCATGGTGTTGCATTGCACATTGGTCTTCCGACAACTTCGAATAGACTATAGTCGGATGCAACTTTACAAGTCTGCGGCGTTTCCTCTTTAAAGGGGTGGTGCCACCAAATTTCGAAGCTATAACAAGCCTCTTGTGAGTTTCCTCTGTATGCAAGGACACTCCACACGAAGGGTCGGACACAGCAAACGTTTAGAACATATTTAAATTCACTTCCAAAGTGTACCTAAATGCTCATTCTCCCGATCGATGCCCATCGCTAGCGCATCAAAACTGACGTAGGTCTATGGGAAGGACAACGAAAGTTGTTGTGACGTCACACCACATCTGTAGTGACGTGAGTGACCTCCGGACCTCCGCCACCTCCGAAACGTACGTACCGGCAAAGCACCGGTTGCTACATCACTCGCCGAGTTTCCATCCTTCCTGGCTAAGTGCTGCGCATCTTCGCTCGAGCCGTGTGTGGTCACGTGACCAAGTCTCCTACACTTCTACGTCACTGCTCAACTTGGTGCCCAGAAACCGAAACCGAAAGTTGTCCGCACAAATAAGGCGATATTAAATTATTTAGCGAGAATACGTGAATCTTGGTGCGTGTATCATGCTTCCTAGAGCTATAAGAAACGCTTGCAGCGAAGAACGCGCAAGCCACAAATTTGGTGGCACCACCCCTTTAAAGGCGGATGCACACTAATCTGCACCAATGGCCGGGCGCGCACCACAGACCGACGTCGTGACGTGGACGGCCGGTGGCCCCGCCTTCGGAGAACATTTGCCGAGTGCATGCGCCGAGATATTTCTTCAGTCGTGGAGGCGATCGGCTGCCGAGCTTCGGTCAATCTGGACGATGCCCCTCCGGACTTGTACCCGACTATAGACTATTTTACTGACGGGTTTGGGCTGTTACCCTTGGGCTGTTAACCTTTGTGTTTTGTATCTTTAACAGCTAAACGAACAAATTGCGGTAGACGCACACGCATGAAAACGGTTGGCTTGGTGCATACGATGTTTCATGGCCTTATTAATTCACGTCGCGAGATACAAAAACAAGAAAAAATCTGCTTAACAGTCCAAGATGGCGGCGCCCAGATGTCTTACAGAAAATAGTCTATAGACACCGAACTACGACTACAAGAAAGAAGACAGAAGAAACGGAAGGAGCGCCACTCGAAAAAGTTAATTCCTCTGTCTCCTCTTTCTTCTGGTGTTGGTTGAGTGACTAGTTTATTGAAAGTAACGTACATCAAATAGCCCAGCAACGAGTTCAGCCAACTTTCAACAACTGTTGACGTGCCGTTCTAGGGCTTCATAAACTCCGTTGTCATGGTGCGTGAGATGGCAAGATACGGTCGGAGTTCTCATAATCAGCTGATAAAAAGGCCTGTTGTGGACGGCATCACACGTACACCACATAACTTGAAGTTCTGCCTCCTGCTTCTTTTATATGCAAGTGCATATCTCCGAGGCATATCCGCGAAAACCTTAATGCATGACGCTTTCTTCTATAAATGTATTGGCTAGAACACCAGCAACACGCTGCTGCACTTCCTACGTTACATGGTGAGGAAGTCGGGTGGGCATGACTTTGCAAGCAGATGTAAGAACATGCGCCAAGTCAACAAAAGTCATAAAGTACAAGTTACTCGTCCCAAAACGACAAGTCATACCCGCGTATAACGTTTAATGCGACGGCTCTCACCGGATCTCCAAATGAAGACACGCAGCATAGCATTTTATATTGCATTGGATCGAAACAAACTTTATTTGTGTCTGCAGTTGGACGCTCGTGGGCCTCGACGAGGGCCTATACGTCGTCTTCGTGGTTGCCGTTACTCGGCGCACGTCGCCGCTCGCCGCCGCTCGCCGTTGCCGGATCGCTGGGTCCCTGCCTTTCGAGCATCCCCATGACCTTCTGGACGGCCACGAGCTGTTGGTCCTGGTCGTGGCTCTTCGCGGCTGCCTCGAACCGGGGCGGGATTGTTCTTGACCTTGCTTTCTCTGGGTGTTTGATGAAGTCCCATAAGATGTGTGCGTGATCTGCATGCCGTCTCCCTCCAGCGTACATTGCACTTGTCGGTCGTGTATGTCTCGGGGTGGAAGCGATGCGTCAGTCCTGGGCTCGGTAGCGATCTGGTCTGGAGCTGTCTCATACCGCCACCGCTCTACTCAGCCGCGGGTGCGGGTGTGGGAAAGTCCTGCAAGCCAGGCGCCAGGGGCGTAGCCAGAAATTTTTTCCGGGGGGGGAGGGGGGGGGGGCACCTCCTTGATTTTGGGGAGGGCACCTCATTGAAATGGTCATTTTTCGCTCCGTATGCCATGGCAAACATAAATTTCCGGAGGGGGGGGGGGGGGGCACGTGCCCGGTGTGCCACCCCCTGGCTACGCCACTGCCAGGCGCTAAGCCTTCGTGATGTCGTTAGAGTCCGTCATGCGGTCCTTGGCTCCGAACCACGTCGGAAGGTCTGTCACCCAGGCGCGGTTGGTTAGGGCTCGCGCCGCTGCGTGTGCCGTCTCGTTGTGGTTCTCATTGCGTTCCGACGCGTCGCCCGCGTGCGCCGGGCACCACTTGATTTTGGCTTTTCTGTCTTGCAGTTTGGCCGCTCGCAATACGTGTTCGACCTCTCTACAGATTTGACCTTTGGCGAAGTTTCGCACCGCCTGTCTCGAGTCACTCAGCGCCGTGTGGCAGTCTGCGTCGGCGGTGGCCAGGGCAATAGCATTTGATGGGCACTTCGGTGCCAGAGGAAAGTTACATGAGTGCCCAAGCGCCAATGACTACAGCCCTGCTGTCATAGAATGCACTCATGTGTGTACGCCTTCAGCCTTCATGCGAGACAGTTGCACGGAGTTGCCGGTACACGAATGAGGATGCTGTCTCTTCTCGCAACGCCGCGCGCAATCGCGGTGCTTCTTTCTCGTGCCGTCATCCGCATTAGGACAAGCGACGAACGCAAAATCTCGTTGCGACCCGCATATTCACGTTTGCTCGCTTCCAAGATGGCGACGGGAACCACGAATCTGGGACGCCCACATCCGGGCAACAACTAGAGGATGCTTTCCCACGAGGTACATACAAACAAACATTCACATTCCCACCTACGGAGTCCCGTTCCCTTCAACCACCCGTGTGGTTCCTCCGCGCTAACCTGCCTCCCGACGTAACTCGGGCGATAAATAGATGCCTCGAAGGTTCTCGAAGCTTTCTGCTGTCACGCCAGGAGACTCACTCGAGCGTCCATCAAATAGCGCGCGCACCGCGAAATCCATCCTGCGGATAAGTTTGCGCATGCTCCAGATTCTGCGTTCACACGGGCACATTCGGTGGCCTAGTACGATGAAAGCAAGGAGCGTGCTTGAAGGGGGAGTGGCTGCGTGGTTCGACGGCCAAACAATTGGTGGGCGGTTACACCGCGGTGCGTAATGCATGTGCTCCGCATTTCAGACCGTTACCCCGGCCTCTGCAGCTCACAGCCTGGCTTTATGGGGTTCCTTCGCGCGAAGCTCTTTCAATGCGGCGACGAGAACTCACGGCTCGTTATAATGGACATTGTTCGAAAGGTAAACGGCACACAGTGTTTACTTAATTAGTACGGGGGGCGGATTGCGGAATAAGCGGCGCATTGGGTCCGCGTTGAAGAAAGCGCGGTGGTAAAAAAAAAAAAGAAAGAAAAGAAATCGAAGCTCTGTGTTGTAGCAGCCGCGTTGTTTTGTGGTGCTTGACAGAGCCGATCAATCACTGTCTTTTTCAGATATTTGCACTAATGAATTCGTGCAAACGAAGTCGTGAGTTGAAATCCTGACAGTTGTGGATTGAAATGCTGACAACCCGCATGGCTTTGGAAATCCATAAGTCATGCCGGGTGTCGCTTCAGGGATATCTGGAAGAATCTGTATATCTATCATACTTTCGATGCATGGTAAGCAATATTCTTCCACCGACCATAATAAGTTCTCTGAAGTTGTAATCTTCTGTAAGTACGTCGACACCTCCCCGGTCTTAACGCTTGGATAAGGTAGTTAGGAGTACTAACCGCGTGCTGGATTTGGATTACATTCACTGAAATTTCTCTCGTTGAAGTTAACCTTATACAAACGCTTATTAGAATACGCCTGATCCTGAAATGGACTACGCCTGATCCATCTAAGACTCGCATTCTCATGCTCTTATTCGACCACTCGAACTCATCCAAAACAATGCCGCGCGTCTCATTTCTGACAGTTATAGCCGTAGATAAAGCGTAACACATCCACGAAAAACCTGCTACTTCTTCGGTTCTCAGCCTGACGCAAGTGCTTTCGTCTTTACTTCATTTCATAAATTGTAATTTCACAGTTTCTACCAGAGCGATAACCTTACTGTGACATCTTCTACCTATATTTCATCTCTCTTTGAACATATATCCATAAGGCTGGATTTATTCGATGGCACAGTTTAACCTGTCAGGAGTGACTCATTTTCAGGAACTCTCAGGAATGGAGCCACCTTTCTGGCGCAGTTGTTGCTACAAAAGAGAACTCAAGGCATTGCTCCGCCATAGCAGAAATCGTTGCTCCTGGATTCATTTAATCCAGGGTTGCCGTTGGTGGCTACTTTGCGCCAAATTGGCTACTTTTGGACCCCGTTGGCGTCGAAAATTTCTAGTTGGCACCATGGCTCTTTTTTAAACTTGTGGTTTTATTTATTCATCAATAGTAGGACTCTGTTGATAATACCGCTTCTGTTCAATTTGGCTAGAAATTCGGCGATAATATTAAATGACATAGCTACCTTGGCCACTTTTGGCGTGAGTTCTGGCGCCTTTTCATGTCCACCCAACGGCAACCCTGATTTAACCGATCACTTTTGTTGTATTGCTAAGGCGAAAGCCACAGATGTCTTACAAAAACCTAAACGTGACCGTCGGCGGCGTCGGTGCCAACACTAATGGTCACAAAAGTACCACGTGCTCACAGTCACAATGTGGTCATGGATCACGAGGATTCGTGACGTAGTGATGTCGTCATCACGTGAAATGGTCGCGTAATCAAGGGTAGGCCGATCCCGGAGAAAGCGCGGACCCCGTGAATTGCAGCAAGCTTCAAGGCCAAACCCCATATGCGCGAAAATGCACGCGACAGCGACGAGCGACGCTATGAGCGACGAAACTGGCCGTTCGCGCGACGTGTCGCGTGGTCGATATCGCGCGATCGCTCGCTTCTTCAGATTTGGAATCTGTCGCCCGTCGCCCGGAAGTGCTGTGTTCGAGCAGCCAATAGCAAAACACCGAAACAGGATGTACGTCAGTGACGTGCTGCTGGTTGTTGTCACTTGCTTATCGACGCTCATCAGCAAGTGTTCATCAACATGTCAACGGCAGCGAGCGCGACGTTGACGTCGTTGAACGCAAACGTTCACTATGGGACCTCAGTGACAGGAACGTCAAGTCCCGCGACGTCTGTGACGCGGCTTGGCGGCACGTAGCAGCACTGATGGAATTGAAACAGATTAGACAATAAACATTTTATATGTACTATTATGCAACAAAGCACAGTATTTTACATTGCATGCCGCTGACAACGCGCCGCTTTTGGTGCGAGTAAACGCCCTCATGCCAGCAACAGTGGAGATCACTCGCCGAAGCAGTCGCGTGAATGGGGTTTGCCCATGCAAGCGACCGCTTGCGCGAAGGCGATCTACGTCGCGTCGCTCGTCGCTGTCGCATACATTTTCGCGCATATGGGGTTTGGCCTTCATGGTTGAAAAAGAAAAAAAAAAAGGGGGGGGGGGGTGTGAATACATTTGGCTACTAAGAAAGGAAGCCTTAAAGTTGATTGTATTTTTTTTTCTTGTACTGAAAGTATGGTGGCCCTCTAGCCACCATACTGAAAGAACAGCAAGAGCTGAAGGTCATGTTGCCTGACAGAGGCTCTTACTCATAAGCGTGCGCAGGGTTCCCCTTCAGGGGGGGGGGGGGGGGGGGGAGTTCGTCGCAGCGCCCCCCCTCCCTATTATGTCAATGTATAGGGCTGACTTCGCCCCCCCCCCCTATCGCCCCCCCTACCTATTATGTCAATGTATGGGGCTGGCTTTGCGCCCCCCTTTTCGCCCCCCCTGCCCCCCCCCCCCCCCTCTTCCCCCGTGCGCACGCCTATGCTCTTATTCCTGTGCGCATTCGGCATAAGTGAAAGAGGAAGATGACTTTCGTTTTCGAGCCGTGTTAGGAGAATGCAAAAGGGACGGTGTGACGTTTTATTTATTTGTGTATGCTTTCAACGTCCTCCCATCTGTAATACCATAGTCTTGATAGTACAATAATAGAATTAAAATATCGAAAATAAAAGGGCCAACACGTCGATGACGAAGTTGTTTCTGCACCATGCGTACATCCTTTCCTTTCAGCGTGGCCTCGTGCTCTCTTTACGATTCCACTTGCCTGGAACAAGACAATACGCTACACGCGCGTACATCCTCGCTATGGCAACAGCCGAGCCGACGCACTGCCCGTTACGGCGGTCGTGCCACTTGGCGGCGCCGTAAACGCTTCACGCGCCATTTGACACGCGCTCGGTAAACGTGCGAACAGCTTCACCACGTCGACGCTCGAATAGTGAAGACGAATGGCGAGCGGCTTGAATGAAGGCGGGCGAAGAAAAGAAAGAGAAATAGACCGCAAGAAAAAAAATATATATATATATAAGCAAGGCGCTGGCGCGGCGGCGAGCAACCTTGAAGCGTGTCTTGCGTAGCATCCGTAAACGTCTCGCCGTTTGTGACATGCAGTTAGCAGCTGTTTCCTCCTTGGTGACGAAGAGCGAGGAACTCTCAGGGTGTCTCATGCAGTCGCTTAATAGGACTCGGAGGCGAAATCCTTTCTTTTTTTCCCTTTTTGTTCTCATTCCATATTTACTCATCTTCAGCAGTACTATCGGCCTTACCTGGATTCACGTTTATGCTCACGTCTACTCACACGTATTCCAAAGAAGTGTCGTTTATACAACAATTCAATATTTATTGATCAGAGGCGCGAATTGCGTAGGGGGGTGACCTGACCTCTCCCCTGCCGGCTCTTCCGGGGAAGTTCTAAATAAATATATCTTATGCTGTGGTCTCTTCCAAGAAAAATGACCTTACTGGTTTGCGAGCACTCGTAACTCGTATTCGAAGGTACTATATCGAAAGGCGCCAAGAAGAGCATCGATTACGTGAGATATTGGTGTTAAAGAGCATCGACACCATGGTCGCAAAAGCTAATTCTGACTAACGGACTCATGAGTCGACTCCCTCGGACTCACTCAGACTCAGGTCGAGCCAGTAGTCTGAGTGAGTCCGCGTGAGTAATGTTTCGGTGAGCTTGAGTCCGAGTGAGTCCGGTTGAAGAAAATTTTCGTGAGTGTGAGTCCCAGTGAGTCCGGGTCAGGAAAATGTTGGTGAATCTGAGTCCGAGTGAGCCCCAAGCGCAAAATATATTTCATGAGCGAGTCTGAGTGAGCTCCACAAGTTTTGCCGACCTATGATTTCATCCATTGATCCTCCCGCGCCCTCCTTCCGAAAGTAAGTTAATTCTTTTTTTTTGTTGTTTTTTTTTTTAATGGAGCAAAAGCATCTGCGGCTACGCTGCGCTCTTTTTCCGAAAGCTTTCTGCACCTGACCTGGTTTTGCACTTCCTCCGTGATCAGCATACTTTTGACCAAGTGACGATATCATGTGATGACGTCAATATTTTGGCGATCTATGACGTCATGATTACGCCATACAGTCACGTCATCATGTGATTACGCCGACACCGCGGGATGCTGACGCCAACAGTAAATTTTCGCGTTTTATGGGACATCTACAGGGCTTTCGCTTTAAAAGAGACAGAGGTACGAAAGAAAGCGAGTTATGCTTGCAACTAGACCGAATTCGCGAAAACATTTTACGCTAAAATTGTCTTAAAGACGATACGTCAACCAATCCTCGCTTTGGTGATATTATCATGACCGAACGCGACCGTCCAATGGCAAATAGCACTTACAAGAGCATTACAACTTAAGAAGGCAGGAGAAGGCCCGCCCAGAGGACCCAAGCGCGACCGCCGATTGCCTCCGCGACTAAAATAACAGCCCCGCTCACGACACTCGAAAGTGCTCGATAATTGACGTAGACAAGGGCTCTCAAACATGCGACCAGCGGACATTTCGCTAATGGCCCGGCCCGACCCGCACATGACTGTTTTCTTCACATAAAAAATAATAATAATAACTACCTTCGTGAGCTACACAGACATGACAAGTCTCAGACCTTTTTTTTTTCTTTTTTGGTGAGGCACCCCGTTCGTTCACCTTTCTATTCCAGAATCGGCATAGAGATTTCGAGATTTGAGACATTCTGGATATCAGTATCGATATGTTTCTCATAACCTGACGACAGATCTCCTTCCGAGATGGCACATGCATGAGTTATGGGGAACGCTTTTTAGATGTGAAGCATCTTATGGCGAAGCTTAATCCGGTGGTGGTGTGCCGGCGTGACCACCCTTACTGCGCATGCGCAAACCTTTCAAAATAAAAATAAAAAACCTCCTCTCCCCCCTCTAGGCATCCCTCCCCGCGGCAACCACACCCTCAACTGCGCATGCGCCTCCCCTCCTCTCTCCCCTCCTACGTTCCCCCCCTCTCTCCTCTAGGCATCCCTGCCCGCGGCGTCCACACTCCCACTGCGCATGCGCGTCCCCCCCCCCTCTCTCTCTCCCCCCCCTCTCTCGCCTCGCGACGCCGACGCAGGCAGCGTCTGCTAGCGAGTTTCTTGGTTGAAAAAACCGACTGCTCGCGCTGCACAACCGTTCACTGGCCACCCCGTATATATGGCAATGGATCTTGACCTCCAAGGTGGTGCCGGTGGGAGATTTCTCCTGTGCGTTGTTGAACAATAAAAATTCGCAGTGTGCGCGTTAACTAAAAGCGGACTGCGGGTCTCTGTGTCCAGTCGGAGTCTTCTGTCTCTCATTGCCCATTAGCAGCGATTGGCATGTTCCAGTAGGAAACACCGCTCCATCACTGCGTGCTTTGCGCCTCCCCAGTTTTCTGTCCTGCGCAACGCTGCGATGAGCATCAGCGTCAACGCCACCGCCAATGTAAGCGTTAGCGCCCGCTGCTTCACATCTAGACATGGTTCCCTTTAGCGGGAGATGGTGTAATTTTTTTTCCAACTGGCACCGTTAGCTGACGCTTTCTCCAATGAACTGAGTACCAGTTTTGCTTCCTTGCTGACATTCGCCAGGTAACGTCATGACGTCGAGCTTGGTCGTACGAGGGAGTGAGTGAGTGATGGTGAATGAGTGAGTGAGTGATTGAGTTATCTAGGGCTTTCGCCCTAAAATGAAATATTTCCCGAGCAAATGGTATGGTGCAACTCGAGGCCGCATACATACGTATGGCCCGAGCAAGGCCGTATACATATTCGAGATTCGCGTGTCGGGCATCCTCATTCACATCCACTGACTTCGCGGTCCCGCAATAGCGAAATGGAAAGTGTCGATGTAGAGTCAGTTCGCTGAACGTGAGAGGGAAGAGAGAAGCCGGTCATTGGAACAGAGGAGGAGGAGGAGGAAATCGACGTTTAAAAGGTGCCGTCGACAATAGAAAACAAGAAAAGAAAGGAAAGTTTAAAGGAAACTCACGAAACGAAACTATAGAGACAAAACGAGTGAATGCGAACAAAGAGGGCGCTCTCAGAAAACGCGTACATCGTGAAGGAACTTCACGCATCGCCTTCCATCACGGTCGTAGGTCCGTCGAGTGGAAGGCGACCACCGAACCACTCCTCTCGTTTTAATTTTTTACTGCTTCATTTCGTTAACTTTCTTTTTTTCCTTCTGAACGCATAAAGCACGAAGTCGCCATCTTCGAGGCACCTCGGCCATGGGAAGGGTGCGAGCGCGAGAGACAGGAACTAAAGAAAAGATGTCGGTGAACGCTTCTTCCTTGACCTGGCAGGACGTGGGGAAGATAAAAGCAAGAAGTCTGTAACGAGACAATGAAGGGTCCCCGCAGTGTTGAAAGAAGAATCATTTCGCGAATGTCTCCCGACATTTAACTTCAGCGGGCGCTCACTTGTACAGCCCCTGCCGCGTTATCCCACATATCTTCTTGTTTTTATTTATTTATGTACGCTCATTCCACGAAGGGTGGAACGACCTCTGCCGGTACGTCGGGTCATCTGTGCGTCCTCCATGTTAGGCTTAGCTAAGCCTCGAGATTCGAGACTTTCGGCGAAAGAAGGTCGGAAACACCCGCTTTTCTTTATTTCGGGGTGACTCATTCTTCTTTTGACAACGCGTCTCATGACTGAGGTTTGACTTTCATAAAGAGTGTGTGTGTGTGAACTGCACCACGTTCTTATTTTTGTTCTGATCTCCGAGGAATATGCGGCGTAAAAAAAAAATGTGAAGAAAGAAGCAGACGACAGGATCGTCGTCTGGAATCCTTGCTTGTGGCTCGTGTCCCCTTCCGCAGCATTTGTGCACAGCGTGAGCCGTGGAGGCATGGCTCTCAAATATTTCGGAGTCTTGCGGAGATGTGCATTAAACCGACCCTGCGGCCACCTCCTGTTACCTTTTTCTCTTCTTTCTTTCTTGGCTGTGCGCGACGCGTGACTTGTACTGTTTCTTCCTCTTACTTCTTTTTTTTCTCGCGGAGAGCCCGCTTTTGACGACCCTGTTCTAGATTACGTGAGGCGCGTTGTACAATATGCCCTCCACGCGTGCGTGTGCGACGCAAGTGTGTCTACACTGGATGCTAAGGTTGCCGGGTGACTAGCGTAACCTCGGGTCACGGCTTGCTTCGGCTTTCTTTCTGCCATTTTATCCCCTTTATTTTTGTTTCGTTTTGTGGCCTCAGAGATTAGCGAAATGCCGGCACGTGCGAAACCAGACGCGCTGAGAGGAAGTGCGCGTTTGGCACGCTCCAGAAGAAGGCCGGCTGACGTTCATGACTGCTCTGTGACCATTCCGTCCCAATTCCAACATCCTTCATTTCATTTCATTTATTAATACCCTCAAGGCCAAAGGCACTACAGAGGGGAGTGAGTAAACAAAAAAAAAGAGAAACACAAGTAAAAGCAAACAAGAAACGCAGTAAACAATAAGTAAACATACAAGTTCTTCGGCTCCTACTTATACAGTGTTAGCTAATGTTGTTTTGAACAGTTGATGGTCTTCAATGGCGGCGATGCTTCCGGGAAGGCGATTCCAATCCTGTGATGTGCGCGGAATAAAACTATGATAACAGTGCTCAGTACGACAGGAAATGATTCCAACTTTGTGGGAGGGATCAATGCGAATGGAGTGGTAGAGTGGCATCTAATAACTCTTGAGTTCTTACGTCCCAAAACCACGATGATTATGAGGCACGCTGTAGTTGAGGGCTCCGGAAATTTCGAGCGCCTGCGGTTCTTTAGCGTGCACCTAAATCAAACTACACGGGCCTAAATCGTTTAGTCTGCGTTGAAACGTGTACCACCGCGCGCGGTATTCGATCCCGCGACCTTCGGATCAGCAGTCGAGTACCATAACCGCTAGACCAACGTGGTGGGTACAATTCTAACATCTGTACGCCTGAAAAGGTGTCGAGGAACGTATTCAAGATTCTGTTGTTTGTCTTAACGTCAGCTTTTGCTAGTTCTTAGCACAATCTTGCGTCGTCGCGCGTTTCCGTACCTTAGAGTGCGCAGTAGCCGAAGTTCCGGTCACCGCCACACGCCGGGATTCACGTGACCCTGGCAGAAACGTCACGCGTGACGTCATTGCTTGGGCGGACGTCACTGTCGACTCTCATTCTGGCAGTAGTAATACTGGCAATGAGAAACGCGAAACGGCGCGGCACGGTGTATACGTAACTGGCCCCTCTATGACAACGGCCAACTACTGACACTGGCACAAAGCGACACTATATATAATGCAAAGCCAGGTAGAACCTTTTCCTTCCATTCAAATTTTGGCGGCAGTTTGACGTCACACGTGACGTTTCTGCTCAGGTCACGTGACTTTCATTCATGTAGGCTAGTGCGTGTGTTAACTGTGTTTGTATGTCTGAGTTGCGTGTACATACACGCATGGTATATACCATGCAGGGGTCTCAAACTCACCTCATCCAGCGGGCCGTAGTCGCGCCATTTATTCCTGCACGGGCCGGGGCAGTGGAGAACGTAAAATCCGAAAAGGTGGGGGGGGGGGGGGGGGGGGAGGGGGGGGGGGGGGGAGTTTGTACGTACAAAGTGCCGGCAAATGTTGCTATTTGAAAGAAAAACTTTCACATAACTCACGTACGAATCATATCTGAAGTAGATGTGGTGCCAGGATTCCAACAGCATATCGACACCATCTCCAAAATGACTAAAATCTGGATACCGATTCTGAAATATAGCATTGTTTTTCACGGTTATATTTCAACACGTGGTGTCCACACGGGGTCCCTTACGAAAACAGTGCTCTAGACTAGTCATGCTTATGTAGCTCACGAACATCTTTATTAAAAATGTTGGGCGAAGACAGTCATGCGCGGGCCGCGGGCCGCAAACAAAAGGCTCGCGGGCCGGTTAGTGCGTGTTTTAACTGTGTTAGTGTGTTAGGCGAGTTACGCGGGCCGCATGCGGTCCGCGTAACTCATGCGGTCCGCGTAACCGCCCGCGTGTTTGACACCCCTGCTCAGGCCCGTAGCCAGAAATTTTTTTCGGGGGTGGCGGGGGGGGGGGGGGGGGGGGCACCTGTTGAAAACCTTGAAAACCACCTATTTTTATTATTTATTCTCGGTAAAACACCCCCCCTTCTTCCGAAACCCCCCCCCCCCCCCCCCCCTGGCTACGGGCCTGCCCCTGCTATATACAAATGTAAATATTGGAAAGGGGTTGAAGCCCCCCATCTCCTGCGCTTAGCTACGCCAGTGCTAACCCCCCATAACTTAACGATACATGACCAGCATGCTCGCAACGCGTTTGCGCCGACGAAAGGTGCGCGGTAAATAAGCAGCAGGTCGCACAAAAATAACGACCAGAGAATCCGAGCTTCGAGCGTTCCTTCACGTTCGGAATCTTCGCGTTTGCTGCAGCGTGAAGGGTTACAAGAAAGAGAAGCAACAGAAGAAGATTAAGCGAGCGAGTCACGTGGTCTACTACTCGAGTGCGTATACAGTGTACGCATACGAGAACAGCCGCCGGAGGACTGTAATTCTGGGTCAGTCGTGACATGGAGCGTTTATAGGGGCTGCGCCGTGAAATACGCGCACGCGTGAAATCTTAGCGGCAGGAGCAAGCTCGGGTCTCCCTCGCGTGCACGCTAATTAACCGTTATGCTCAACGTCTCGACAAGGAGTCCCAGTGAGGGTCGTGTGGTGAGACTCTTGCGTGGTACTACACGGGATGGCACGCTTATTAACCGCAACTCTACGCTATTCGGTGTATGTACTTGCTTGTTTCTCCTACTGCATGGATGTTAAGTATGTTGAGGCCACCTACTGGGCATTAAACGGACGTTCGTTTATGGTTCATTAGAGCTTCTCCCTGGGTATCATCAGGGGGTGTTGGGTGCTATCTCTCAGAAGCACCCGTGTACTTAGATTTAGAAGCACGCTAAAGAGACCCGGGTAGTCAAAATTAATCCGGAGTCCCACTATGCGGATTGCCTCATTCGATGGTCCTGGCGCAAACGTGTGAATTTTTTTATTTAACAGCGGAGGTGTTTAGGCCGACCGTTAGTCAGTGCAGGGCAAACAGAAAACTATCATCATCATCAACCGCCACACGCTCTCTTCTTCCTCTTCTTCATCTTCTGCTTCGCTTCCAGAACACGTGCGCCGATATGTCCGGCGTGGGATGCAATAACTCTGATGGTCGAGAGAACGAGTCCAGAGAAAGAGAAAGAAAGAGAGAGACAGAAAAGAAAGACAGAAAAAAAGATAGAAAGACAGAGAAAGAAATAGAGATAGAAAGACAGGGAAACAGACGCAAGAAACATATAGAAGAAAGACAGAGCAAGACAGAAAGAAACAGAGCGGGAGAGGCAAAGAGAGAGAGAGAGATAGAAAGAAAGAGGAAGCGAGAAATAGAGGGGGGTGAGAAAGAAAGAAAGAAAGAAAGAAAGAAAGGAAGAAAGAAAGAAAGAAAGAAAGAAAGAAAGAAAGAAAGAAAGAAAGAAAGAAAGAAAGAAAGAAAGAAAGAAAGAAAGAAAGAAAGAAAGAAAGATAATAAGAAATAAATATAGATAGAGACACACAAATATAGTAAACAAAGACAAAAAAGAGATAGAAACAGAGAGAAAAAGACAAAAGAAAGAGAGGGATAAAGAAAGAGGAAAATAAAGATAGGCCACCAAACTCCGCATTTCCTTCAGGCTTGGCGCCACTAGTGCGAAGCTGCCTTAACTTCTTTTTTTTTTTTTTATCGTATTGCTCGTTGCCCTCCATACCCAAAGAGTTCACAGCGCACTGCCAACACAGCACAGCACGTTAAGGAGCGGAAAAACCAGCCGGGAAGTCTAAAGAAAGAAAGAAAACAGCAACTGGTTTCACGTAAGAATGCGCAATATTTATAGCGCGCAGCCAGAAACAAGCCGGACAGGGTCGCACGACAAGCCGCAGTGCTATGTTATTTTGTGCGATCTTCCGATAACCGTTGCTTCTTTTTTTCTTACCTAGATATTCCTGGCCGGTTTCTATCGTTCCTCGTGGTTGTCGTGGTGCGTTGTACTTAACCTGCACTGAACTCGCCCAAATGTCGATTCTTTTTACAGTGAAAGCTGTTATGAGATCACAACAAGGTTCGTTTTTGCGCCGTAGTTGTCCGCCGCCGCCGCCGCCGCCGGTGTCCGTAACCAATATCGCACAAAATAAGAAAAAAACTAAATACATAAAAAACACCTATGTTAGAATGGGAATCGAACCCGGGTCCTCTGCGTTGCAGCTCTGCACTCTACCACTGAGCTACGCCACTGCTTAAAACTACTGTGCAAATTGACCCTACGCAGGCTTCATGTCGGGCAAGGAATCGCGTTAACGTGTGTTGTAAAGCGTGTTAAAACAGTAAAGTTACAACCAGGCGTCACACAATGCGAATTGCGTAACGAGTGGGTCGTTCAATGCTCCAACCCATTACAAAAGCCTCAGGCATAATTATTCATCGTCGTCAGCCACAGCATCAACAAAGTGCACATAATGCGTTACAAGTGTGTAGCGGGTACCACGCTTTTCCGATGGATGACGAATAATTTCATAGTAGACGCTTCGCCACTACACAAAAATTATAATGATTTATGGCGTAGTGGGTACCATCCAAGAGCGCTTGTAGCAGTTGCCCCAAGAATGTTTAAAAAAAGCTCTAAAGAGGCCGCTCTTCCAGCTTTCGCTGTGACTGTGCTGCGCGTTCCGCGCAGGCCTGGTTTTTTTTTTTTTTTTTTTTTTTTTTTTTTTTTTTTTTTTTTTTTTTTATGATACATAAGGAGATGCACAAGGAAGGCGCCGGCTACTCCTTTGCCCTTGAATACTGAGTATGCATCTTAACAAAGGAAAAACAAAGAGCAGTACATGGAAAATAAAAGACAAGAGCACACATACGTAAAAACGCACTGACCACACATATCAAACACCACCATCGTATCAGAAAATGTCCGAAAGCCAATGAATAATGTCTCTGATAATGTATCTGGTCATCATTGAGTCCAACCGCCTCAACACAGCAGTCAACACGTCTAGACCTTATGGGGATGAATTCGCTCATGTGAACATAAGTCACATGCACTTCAGCACACACATATGATGCGTGTCATATAATAGTACGCATTACAAGTAGGACATGTGATTATATGAATGCAAGTTCTATGCTAGCAGTGCAGCACCTGCTTGCCCGCTCTCCAGCGTTTTGGCACATACGGTACATGCTAATAATAATAGAGGTGGGGGGGGGGAGGGGTTAAGTCTTAAAACTATGATATGATTGTGAGGTACGCCGTAGTGGCGGGCGCCAGAAATTTCGACAACCTGGAGTTCTTTAAACATGCGCTCAGATCTAAGCACACGGGCCACCGCGGTCGGGATTCAATCCCGCGACCTTCGTGTCACGCATCATACCCACCGGACAACCGTGGCGGGTGCTTAGTACATGTTTGTGCGTGCATGGGTACTTAAATGATTTGAGTCTAGCGAGCATTCTGTAGGTCTCGAACACCAATAAACTATTGCATGCATCAAACAAAATAAGCACACAATGAATGATGGCGAACTGAAGCTTAAAATCACGTTTGGAATTGTGCTGGAGCGAATAGATTTTTTTTAATCGATACAAAAGATAATTGTGAAAGTTCAGCTACAGAGATGCATTATAGCTACAGGATATTAAGCAGATTTTGCAGGGGAAGAAAATATGCATTTTATCAGAGGTCAGTGCCCCTGCGTGACGCCATTGACACTCTTATCCGTCAAGACTTGAGCATTCTCCGTCAAAGAAATGAAAATGATCTTCTTATGATATGTTACATCGAGAAACTTGCTCACCTTTAAAGGAGCACTGAAACGAATTTTAAATATTTTCGGGCTGTAACTATACAAAAAAAAAAAAAAAAAGACGCGCGTGTCGAGAACCCTAAAAAGAGTGTTTTGGTGCTTGGGAATGCATTGAATATATTTTTAATACCGCTAGCTTAAAACAGCAATATCGGTTTCGGTATCGAGAGGGTGGCTTCGCAGTGACGTGTCAAGAGAGGTCTGACGTCACGGGAAGACTGCAACTCGCGATATACTAGCAACAGCTGCCTGTTTACTGTCAGTCGCACGTGGTTCACGTAAACAACGATGAGTAAATTGTCGTCCAGAGACCCTGACAGTGATTTCTGCGATTTAGGCTGCATGCAGTACGCAAATTTCGCAAACCCATGTGAACTGTGTTGACTTGTCGTGATAATGTCCTCTGTGGTGGGGCTGGCTTGCTGTGTGACGAACTTTAAAATCAAAGTAAAATATTTTGTACGCGTTGTCTGGCTCCGGTGTGTGGAGAGCGATGACAGTGCACACCATGGAAACGAAAAATGTCCCTTTTGGGGTGCCTCAAAATCGTGTCAGCACTTCTTTAAGTGCACAGGTGTAAGGTACCAGCCAATAAATACGAGCGCGATAAGGAACAGAACAGGACACACGCTTATCCTCGCTTGTCCTTCTATGTTCTTGCTTGTGTTCGTGCTTATTTGCCGGTACCCTCCACCTACATATGATGTATCAACTCGTTTAGCGAGCGACGTGACTGAACTTCAGCGTTTATTTTTGTTTAATAAACGCGTCGAAGTGGTTATTAAGGAAAAGTGAAGAGATAAGTGCCGACCCGTAACTGTCTCTCTCAGTGGAGGTCACCGGAACAGGTCGTCTTTCTAACTTTCTATCGCTCTCTAAAAGGTACCGTTAGCCATCTCCCGCTTCACGAGAATTTTCACGGGAGCACTGTCGCTTTCGCATTTAAGCCGCGTAACCGCTGTAACAAGAGCGTAGAGTCCAACTGGGTCTGCTTTCTATGCATACGTCAGATCCCACAGAGAGATGAACGCCAGAGGGGACAAATTTGGGGGGCGCTTCTGTACCGACCATTTCCTCCTCCCTCGGGAGTTCCCTTAATAGAGACCGCACAAAGGAGCGAGGGAAAGGGGGGTAACTAAAAAAGAAAGAAAGAAAGAAAGAAAGAAAGAAAGAAAGAAAGAAAGAAAGAAAGAAAGAAAGAAAGAAAGAAAGAAAGAAAGAAAGGGAAGAGAGATAAGTGAGACAGTGAAAGCTGCTGGCGAGGGCGCCGCTGAAGCGCCGAGCGCTTCGCAGCACCATCTCTGGCGACCACGTGACCCGGCCGGCATCCAATGCCGCAAAAAGGACGTCCGCCTTGATTTAGGCCAGTCGACGAGGCGCTCGAGCGTGCGTCCAGTCTAATTGGCTTCAACGGCTCGCGACCACTGCCGCCTTTCTTTCTTTCTTTCCCTCTCTCCCCCTCTCCCACTATCTCACCATCAACTCTACGTTGTTTCGTTTGTGTGAATATACGAGTGACGCTGACGTAGAGGGGAGGGGGGGGGGAGCGGAGGGGTTCGAAAGGGAGGCCCTGGGAAAGGGGAAGGCATTGTCGACATAAAAAAATTAAATAAAACGTGAAGAGAAGGTCTTTGAGAGCGGTGCCGTTCAACCCTGCCGCTGCACACACTCATGGGTGCTGCGACCGAGAGTCAGAGAGCGGGATGGGACGGAAGCACCGTTTTGCCATTTCGGGTGCGACTCCACGGGTGTCTTTCTGCTGGCGGTGTTTGCTTCTTTGCAGTTGTAAATTCTTTCCTTCCTTCTTTCTTTCTTTCTTTCTTTCTTTCTTTCTTTCTTTCTTTCTTTCTTTCTTTCTTTCTTTCTTTCTTTCTTTCTTTCTTTCTTTCTTTCTTTCTTTCTTTCTGTTCTCCCCTACCCCGTTATTTCATTCGTTCTATCTCTTTCTTACCTCGCATTGCAGGAGTACAATAGACGGGACTTTTTCTTCGCGAAACTTTGTCCCGTCTCGACAAACGGCATCACGTGGGCGAGCGAGGAATGCGTCACCTTCGTGCCAAACAGCTTTGTCCCACGTATGCGCGTTGTGTGCGTTGTTACGTGCCCGAGAAGGATGTCGTCATAGCCCGCATGAACTGCCCCAACGACGACTCCAGGTCCCGCGTTGTTGTCGGCAACAACTGGGTGACTCTGCGCGCTCGTTTCGTTGACCCTGAGCTGCCTCGGAAGATGAGCAATTGTGAATCGGGAGAGCTGTCGAGTCAACGACCCCCGAAACAATAAACCAGTGCATCATTGTTATACTATACGTCATCCAGAAGCGTGGTATCTGTAAAGAACGGAGACCGATGACATGCCTGCCTTCTTCTTACACCTTTAATTCCGCACTCCTCCTAATGATGATTGTTGCCCCGCAGTGCGCGACCGTGATCGCCTTCTATTTTCAACAGCATCTATCAAAATGCAGAACAAATTACGGAAATAAAAAGTTAAAATTTCAACTGCCTACACTTCTAAACTGCATATTAAAGGAACACAACAATGACATATCAAGTATACCATTAGAAGGACTGTGTTTAGTGTTTGCATAATGATGTGATATGGTGACTACCTTTTCTCTATGCCTGCATTGTAATCTCATTTTAAATGCGGAGCACTTTTGGGGCCCGGGCTGTCGTATGCTGTCATCATATGCTGTCGTAGCTTGGCCTAACACAGACAAAACCACGAATAGCATAGCCATCTGTAGAATATTGAGCGCGTGCTGGTATAGGATGATGATAACTTTCTTTCTACGACAAACGGCAAACGTCGAGCAGAGCAGCTCTGCTGTAAAAAATCAACTGTCCCTTTCGCACGTGGTCGGTCTCGGCGTCGCGCTTCCCCGCGTCTCCGGAGGGCGCCTCGAAGTGAAAACCAGGATGCAGTCACGTGTCTGACGCGGTCGGCCATCCGCCCTGTTCTGTATGATGTGCTGCGTGCGTGCGCGCGCCTGTTGAACGTCCTGGAACGTTTACAGAAGGAACGCCGTTCCCCCCTGCCGTTCCGTCGTAGACGTAACGCGTTACCGTTACAGTTCCCCCCGATCTTGAATGGAACGGTGGCGTTCCTCCCAAAAGGAACTTGTTCCTGGAACGTCGTTCCTTGGAACGCAGTTCCGTACAACACTTGTATATATGTGCATTTAAACGTGGGAGCGTCAGTCAGCGCCGCCTGTTGCCATTACGGCGAGTGCGCAACACTCTTTTTGCCTGTTGGCGTCACGTAGCACGTGATCTTATTGCGAGCTGGCAGCTGACTAATAATCCCTCGTATACTACCTGAAGGCATCAAGTCTGCCAGAACGAGACCCTCGCTAGAGGACGAGCGAGGGTCTCGCTCGCGGTACTTCGAAAGAAAAGTGGACTAGCATCGGACGCGTTATTCGAAGGTCGCAGGTTCGGTCCCTGCCGGTGGCAAGTTATCTTTTCGTCCACTTTTCTTTCTCCACATTTACATTACAGTTACTTCTAATAACATCCCCTATACTTTCCTTGGAATCATTGTCTGTTAGTTCTCATTAATACGATGAGAAAGAAACATCTAGGATGGAGCGGGATTTTAGCCCGGGTCCTCCGCGCGGGTGTTGAGTATTATACCACAGAATCACGCCAGTGCTTAGAACTCCTTCGCAAAAAGACCCTATACAGACGTCATGTCGGGCAATGGGAATCATTTTAATAGATGTACTATAGCATGATGAAAGAGAAAAATAACCAGGCGTAACACAAGGCGAATTGCGTAACGAGTGGGTGGTTTAAAGCTTTCCACCCATTACAAAAGGCTCGGCCATAATTCTTCATCGACATAGAGCGTCCCGCAGGACCTCATTAAAGTTATTTCAATCAATCAGTCAATCAACCACAACATCAACAAAGCACACATAATGGCTTACAGATGCGTAGCGGGTACCCCCCCCCCCCTTCTCCATAGAATAACGAATAATGGCATATTGGCTACTTCCCTACTTCACACAATTATCATGATGTAAGTCGTAGTGGGTATTTTGGAAGTGTCCTTGCCATAGTCGCCCCAAAAAAGTTTACAATAGACACTGGGAAGGCCGCTCTTGCAGTTTTCACTGTGGCTGTACTGCGTATTCCACCCGGCCCTGGCGTCTTCTTTCTTTCTTTTTTTTTCTTTTTTTTTCAATTCCGAAAGTTGTGCTTGGTGACCTTGCATTTATTTTGTACTTAACTCGTGGCTGAAGCCTTCACATTGAGGCAAAATGCCGAACGATTTCGTCGACATCGACTTCGTCGACATCGACTTCGTCGCCACTATCGTCCTTATCTCTTTCAATCCTACAAATTGCAACATTAAGACGTCGTTTTCAAAGTCTCCACTTATTATTTCCATGTCCTCCAAGTCAAGTTTAGCAATCGCAACCATGCCAATTTTCTTAACTCCTAGCACCATATCATCGTACCCACCTGTTGTCCGTGTGAGTGTGAATGAAGCCGATCACCGATCACTAACTGATGCACTCACTAGAGCGTTATGCGCTTGCCATCAATCGTCACTCCAAAGGGCGGGAATCTAAGATAGCCACGCAGATTACAGATAACACGAGGGAAAGATAATCTGCCTCTATTGTTCTTGATCGAGCTTCATTTATACGCGGTCGAACAATGTAGATCAGACCTTGAACAAATTTTTTGTAGCACGCTCACTAGAAAACACTCCCTCTCCTCCCTTTACCGGCCTTCTCTGTCTCTCTGCTTTCTTTCTTTTTTTCTTCTATGTAACAGAAAGAAACACATTCATCTCCGTAACCACTGCATGCAGAGCATAGAAGCCATAGCTCAAAGCGAGGCCACTTTGAAGCCCCAGGCTTTTTCGCAGGGCTGCATGGGCTTCTGCCCGCTTAAGCATGCGTGCAGTTATAAGTTACCGGCAGCAGAACAGGCGTGAGGTCCCGGAGCAGTCGCTCACGTCACGAACTCGTTGATGCCCCATTTTCTCGATGCGAAGGAAGCGGTGTACGGATGCATAAATCGCATAGCGCGTTTTCCCATGACGCCGCGGCGTAGTCACGAACTATGCCTCTGTAGAGAACACCGCTGCCCGAGTTTATTTCAGTTTCCTCTCCGATTACACCGTATTCAAGGCCCGTGGTATAAGCGGCTAACAGCTAGTGTAGAGCGTATGTGCTCTGTCTGTAACAATGCATTCGGTGCGTTTGCGCCTGCGTGACTGCGTAGCGGGCTGGCGGACGGGACGTCGGGCATGATGCCTTGAAGTCTTTATCGCCTATAGGGCACAGGCATGCGTACGGGGAGGGAGGAGGAGGAGGTCGCCATCACTCTAGTCACCAAAGAGGGGAGGTGGTGCAAAGTCTGCCCCATACATTGACTTAATAGGGAGGGGGGTGATGCGATTAGCCTCCCCCCCCTCCCCCCCCCCTTCCCGAAGGGGAACCCTGCGCACGCCTAGGGGCACAATTCACTGTGGTTTTACAGCTAAGCTTTCTAATCTACCCTGTGTCGTCTTCGTCGTCGTCGTCGCTGTAGTAGTTGCAGTATTAGTCACGCAGGTCTCGTGACCAGAGGGGGGCAGTGAATTATGAGGTAAATTAAACGAAATGATGATGATGATGATGATCTAAATGTGTAAGGGCGTGTATTTTAATTCTAGCGGTGGGTTTACGACACCACGTGATCTCGCTGGCCAATGAGGTATGCTCGAGCTCTTACAGCTTCATTGTGCAACGGTACTCACGGTGTGAAACTGGCTGCATTTTTTCACTGCGGAGCCTAAAATAGTGGTTTAAGAAGCAGCTTTTTATGCGGGCATGAAATTTTTAAAGATAAGTTTCCAGCTAACATTGAGGAAACACACAAACCTTAGAAGAACTTAATGTTCCATTTAAGTGTCTTTAATAGAGCTAACCCCTAGCGTTTGGTGACCTGGGTATGCATTAGAGAGAAAGAAAACTATTATGTAATAGCTATGTGCCATTACCTGCAAGAAAACAGTTCGTTCTTTCATACGAACTCATTCAATCAATTTTCATTAACTATACTAACAGTGAATTGGCCCTTACCGTAAGTAAAATTATGCTCGGATATCATATGCATCCTATACAACTGTTAGCATGAACCAATACCTCCTTTATTTCAAGTTCATTGCGGTTTTGTCTCATTCGAGCCAACGCTCAACCTCCGCGGTAGGCTGTGGGCGAGTTTCGCAAAGGCCTTGGCGACATGGGCGCATATATGCCCTCATATAACAATGCAATAGAAAATACTTGCTTATATATACTAATATACCATTCTGTCTCACTCGTTTTATTGCTTCGCACACTACGTATTAGAAATATTTAGCCGGAAAATTTTCACTAAACACTGAAACGCCCCTATGAATAGGGGAGGTCCCGCCTGCGGTTTGTAACCTTGGGACCTCCTCCTGCATATTCACCTGCAATGTACTACATTTTGACGCTCCTAATAAATATTGATTGATTGATTGATTGATTGAATAAGTGCTCCTGACCTTCAGAATTCGTAGTTACGCATTACATGCAACCTCGTAGCATAGATTGCTCTGATTAGCGCTCGCGATAAAGCCATGCACGGAAAAAGAAACCCTTCGTCGAGCAGGCCATTTCGTGATTTTATTTTCGATTCATGGGCGCCGCCATCTTGGACTGATAAGCGATTGTTTTTCCGGTTTTCTATGTCGTAATATGAAATGATCATGGTCATGAAACGTTGAATGTACCTGTCCAAGCGTTATCGTGCAAGCGAGTTCACCGTAGCACTGTTAGACTTTTTATACGGATACAAAACTGCACCGTTATCAGTCCAAGATGGCGGCGCTTAAAATGTACGCGCGCCAATCAGTGTTGCCTGAAACAAGCGCATAAACGTGCTTGAAGACCTACTTTCTGTCCTCTTTTCAAGAAAAAAAAAGAAGGAAAATCCAGAGACGTATATGGGTCGTTATGCTGTAGCCGAGTGAAGTGAGATGCGTGATCGCCTTCAATTGAGGACCCCTAAACAAGCTCTGAAAATACAAAGGACGAGCTCGTAATTCTCTCCTGATGTTTCCCGTCTCTCCGGCACAAATCGTGACGTCAGCAGTATGTTCCCGTGACGTCATGAAGAAATAAGCTCTCGACTACAGCGCATGTGAACGAGGGATATCCCGTAAAACTCGTTCTTGGCCTAGTGTGTTAGACATGTTTGAAATCAAAAGGTTGCGCGAAAATAAGATACGTTCTCAACCGAGGGCACAGGGACAATCGCTCGCGCTTGTTCCTGTGCCCTCGCTTGTGAAGGTGTCTTGTGAACAGGCAGAGGGACAAGCGCTTGCGCTTGTCCCTGTGCTCTTGCTTGTGAACGTCTCTTATTTTCGCGCAACCTTTTGAATTCGAGGGATATCAGTTGTGCATTGTGTGCTGCCTTGCTTTGCCATGCAGAGGCACGCCCGTTCTGCCTTCTCTTGTATGGCTATCGTGCTCGATCACCTGATTACGCTTCGTTTTGTGAGCTTTCGACCGCGCAAGCCGATATAACAGCGTGTAGCCGAAAAGCACGAAATCCTGATTGGCTCAACGCTCAGTGCTGAAATTGTTTACGTGTTTTAACGCGATAGCGTTGAAGAGCTCGTTTCGCAGAAATTCCGGCGTCGGCGTCGTTGGTTGTGAGCGAAAAATCGTCATCTTGTCCGTGACCGAAAAATCGAGAAAGATGCAAATAAAATAAATAATAAAAACTTCCGGGTCCGAGTGAGGATCGAACCAAGACCGTCTGCGTGGCAAACAGGCGTTCTACAACACAGCCACGCCTATGCTTGGAAATAAATTGAAAATAACTTCCTCTGCTTGGAAATGCTTTGAAAATAACTTTCATGCTTCGCAAACGCAAGCGTCTTTTATATAGGCGTCGCCAGTGGCGTAGCCAGGGGGTGATACACCGGGCACGTCCCACCCCCCCCCCCCCCGGAATTTTTTTCGCCATTGCATACAGAGCGAAAAATGACCATTTCAAGGATGTGCCACCCCCGAAATCAAAGAGGTGCCCCCCCCCCCGAGAAAAATTTCTGGACGCCCCTGGTCGTCGCAATACAACATGTAATATCCCAGTAATATTGCGTGGTACAAGCGTACGTTGCCATCGGGCGTCAGAACATGTGACTATCATAACGATTTCGTAGTTTAAAGCCGGCCACCCATTACAAAAGGCACACACCTTACTGCGCGTATTCCCTTAAGACCACTTAGTGGGTGCATAGCAAGTATACACTAGTTGGTTGAAATATGCACTCGGGACAGCATATCGCTATCGCGTTCAACTCTTAAAGGCGAAGCCTCCAATTTTTTATGAAGAAATGAGTGGTGGGGAGAGGATAGCGCCAGCATAAAGGGGTAGTGAAGGCGAGAAAGAAACCACTCTGTCGTCTTTAAACTCGAAGTGGTTCAGTTGCCCTTCGAGAAGAAACAGTGGCTGACAACACCGCTTAAGACGTCGTCAGCCCGTGTCGGCGTAGCATCTAAATATAATTCTCGTTTCACGGTCTCGCTTTTAAGCGCAATGACCGCCTCAGGAACAGCGGCCATTTCGGTGCTCCCTTCCGGAGACGACGCGACCGTTCCAAGAACCGCGCATTCGTAAGACGCCCTCTCCTACACCACTGCTTCTCTCGCGTAGTTGAAGAGAGAGAGAGAGAGAGAGAGAGAAATGGAGTGGTTCGTCATACACCCACATCTTTGGTAAGCATAATAACCCTAGGTAGCCTTTCCTACCCTTGATACGCCCTTGGTATAGGCTCATTAGGGTGGCTTGTTGGGTAAGTTGGTACATAGTCTTGGTGGGAATACCAGCAGAACCAAAAAGAAAGCAGAAGGAACCGAGACAAGAAAAAGAGACAGAGACAGGAAGAATGCTGGACCAGCATTCTTCCTGTCTCTGTCTCTTTTTCTTGTCTCGGTTCCTTCTGCTTTCTTTTTGGTTCTGCTGGTATTCCCACCAAGATTGGTATAGGCCAGTGGCGTAGCCAAGGTGGGGGATTGGGGGGGTTCAACCCCACCATCCCCCCCGAAAATTTTGAATTTTGTTTGCGTATATATACACGCACACATACAAACGCACGCACGAACATACATAAAGTATGGCTGAACCCCCCCCCCCCCCCCCCCCGAAAAAAATGTCTGGCTACGCCCCTGGTATAGGTGCTTGCTACACCCCCTGGTAGGCATATAAACACCCTACTGAAAGGATGTACTCCTTCAAAGTAGCGGTGAAAGGGTGTAATAGGGTGTAACAAAAGCTGTGAAAACCTTCACTCATCCTTTCTACATCCTTTCTGGAGTAATTTTCATTTTTTTTCTTTCTTTTTTTTCATTTTTTGCATTTATTTTTCTTTTTATGCGAGAACGTGCGCGACTTGTACCTTCACGCACAGGCTATAACGCGGCGTGTCATGTTCACACAGTAGACGCAGTGACAGGGGAGACACCAAGCGAAGCCGCCATCTAGGGAATTGAGAGATATCTTGATGACACTGAGACAACCTCATCTTGGGGGGCCTCCGGCTTTCTAGATCTGAGTTCCTAGGGACTCAGATCTAGTTCTAGATCTAGATATAAAGTTCTTGTCATGTCATGTCACCGAGACAACCGAAATGAGCTAACGTCTTGTTGTTCGTGCACTTACTCCTTAAGTATCCTTAACTAATACCCACTAGTTTTTGTTTCTGTCGCATTTTGTGACTAAATGGCACGTTCGCGAAGCGTTTCGTAAGCAATATCCTCAGCAAATAAACGAACGCCTTCGTAGTTGTTGCTATCATTGCTACTATTGTACCATCATTATCATTGATGCGAAAATGTGCTTGGGCATGTATACAGTTGCATTGTATGAAAGAGATTGTTTCCTCACGCACACCTCCATTTATGTTCTGCACATTATATTGTATTTTTTGTTTATTTATTTATTTATTTATTTTTGCTTGTTTTGTATAATTGTTAATCATTGTTGATGTCATCCTGAATGTTGTCATCCTGAACCTAAGCACGTCTTTTGCCACCTCCGTCAACTGCTGCCACCATAGAGAACGGGGGGCCAAGAGCTCCTCAAGCTGCCCAGAGCAGCTTTTTTCCTGGCCCCTGCCATTGTATAAGAATTTTTGCAATGGAAATAAAGAAATTACAAATTACAAATTGTTTCCATCGCAAACTCGCGAGCCCTATATATATATATATATATATATATATATATATATATATATATATATATATATATATATATATATATATATATATATATATATATATATATATATATATATATATATATATATATATATACATATATATATATATATATATATATATATATATATATATATATATATATATATATATATATATATATATATATATATATATGTCCTACTACTGTATGTAATAGCCTAAGAAGTGCTTTTGGAATGCAGTCACAAGACAGCTATTGTGCACTCTACCGGGCGGTGTATACAGGCAATGACCGTTGGCCAGTATAGTGATGTAGATCACTCTGTTTTCGAAGGCCACTCGCGAATAAATCTCTTCTTTGCCCCCCAAGAATCTCTGTCTCAGATTTGTGTCTTGAACAAGGCAATCCTTCGTAATAAAGTTCTGTTTCGTACGTCAAACGCTGGACCATAATTCACTTAAACATCACTCTGAACATAGGCGTGCGCAGGCTTCCCCATCAGGGAGGGGGGGGGGGGCGAAGGTTCGTCGCAGCATCCCCCCCCCCCTCCCTATCAAGTCAATTTATGGGGCAGACTTTGCACCCCCCCCCCCCCCTTCTTAGGCGACTAAGGGGGGCGGCCGCCCCCTCTGCCCCCCCTCGTGCGCACGCCTATGACTCTGAAGTATCGCGCAAACCGCAATACCGGCATGTTCAGTACTGCATTGTTGAAAGCACATCACTACAGCTGTAGTCAAAGAAGGCGAGCTGTATATAAGTCGGTAAAGACAGACGCAGAAATCGTCTACTCTCTCAGAATAAGTCACATTTCACAAATGCTTATAGCTGAGCAGGTCAACGGTTACGATGGTAAGTGACCTCCATCAGACAAATGTCGAGCGATTGAGGCAACAATGGACTGTCTGACTCGACTATATGCTAAGCTTTACGGCCGGATTCCTTTGTCGTTGCTAGACGCACTCATTTAGAGCCATGTGGTTCAATTGTTAAGGCGAATGCCCGTCGTTCTCGCTCTTATGTGGGTTAAGCGTGCTTACGATTGCAAATCAGCCATTTAAAAGAGTGCAAAAGGGTCATACCGCGGGAGAAACGTTTGAATGCAAGAGTTGAACACTGTGCAAGCGGATGTGCTTGCACAAGTGACACCTCCCGGCCTTTCTCTCTCTCCAAACATCAGGCTGCACTTTCGATGGCGGCTGTCCTTCTTTTTACCCTTCTACGAAAGGTACGCAAGAGCTTCTTGCAGTAACCTTCACCGTGATTATTTTTGATCAACGGCAACGCAAAGAACATGGACGAAGCGAGATGACAAACGTCATCCTGGTTCTACGCACTGCCGCCAACATGAACGAACTTACCCTTTAAACAGACCAGATTCTCAAGGTGTAGTTTCAGCTGTCGCCAATTGTTTTCTGTGTCATTTTTGTCCACCATTCTAAACACAGAAGCATTACTTTTTCTTCTTTTTATAGTCCTTGAGTTTTCTTTTGTTTATTTTCTGTTTCTTTTAACCCTGAGTTCGTTGCCAGATCATATAGGGTGGACGAATAAATTCGAACGGTTCTTCCTTTAGTGAAGAGGCTGCATGAATGACCCGTTGTGTGACTGCCCATAACGTACATAACCTGCGTGTCGGTCTGTTGGGTTGCTCTAAGCACTTTCTCACGTGTCGCTTTTGCGCCTGCTGGACGCAACCACGGCCGATTGCTGCGCCTCACTTGTGAACTCTGGGGTAGAAAACTTCGGGCCCCCTCACAGGGTCTTGAGGACGGGTGGAGGCTCTTATCGTTACGAAGGAATGAAGTGGGTTAGATGCACAACGGTAACTGTCTCTCAGATAAAGATAATTTAACCACAGTGCACTCCTAGGAAGGAGAACTTGAGGCGGGTCAACAGTGCCAAGGCATAACGGGACACGGACACAGAAGCGAACATGACGTGGATACGAGAGAATGCTGTACACAGGAGAGAACAGGGCACAGACACTTCAGAGAACAGGATATGGACACAGGGAGAACCGGACGCGGACACAGAATAGAACATGATGGACACAAAAGAGAGCAGGAGATGCGCGCCGGAGAGAACAGGACATGAGCAAAGGACAGAACAGGACATGAACACAGGAAAGATAAGGACAGGGATGCACACGGGAGGGGCAGGCAGGTGAGAAGCGTCAATGAAGTGTATCGCTGCGAGGAGGTGCATCTGCCGCTTTGCGTTGCGGTTCGGGAGAGGCAGGATTTGTCTCCAAGAAAGGGGCAGAGCACGCCGTGCTCTCGGTAAGGCCTGTCAAGGGTGATATTTGCAGCGAAAAAAAGCCAGGCAGTCGCAGAGGTGGTGCTCCAGAGAGTGCTGCCGCGCGGATACGAAAGAAACAACTGCCGCAGCTCGGCTACTTCATAGTAAGGCTTCTTCCGTCCGAGTTGAATCACGAGGAGCGGAGCCAGACGCACGGGAAGATTATTGTGCATGTACCTCTTCTGTCGGAGTAAGTTTGTAGCCCGAAAATTGCTTGCGATGACAATCACCGCTGCAACGCCGCAAGTGTGATGTTTACAATTCTTAAATATCATCCTTGAAGGCGCGTGTCGTAACGCCCCAGGGTCGGGCCACAGTTCCCCCCTCCGTGAGTACATCTTACGCAAGCACGTCACATCAGACGGACGCGTCAACGAGTGTGAGGAAGTCGGGAGTACCGCAACATCCATCTATATATGTTGACCATGCCTCCGCAACTTTGCACGGGCGCGAAAATAAATATACCGGTGGACCGCCGATTCGCCAGATAACGTTCGCAGGTGTGAACTAAATGCACTTCGGCCAAGAAGATAATAATAACGTTACGCTCCGAAAGCGCCGCGCGCGCCCCTGGTGTCGGCTGGCGGCACGCTAAAAAACGCATAGGCCCGTGACCGACGACGCGCTATTTTCGTAATGCGGGTTGCACTTGGAGGACTCCGCAAATGTGCCCATCGGAGGGTTAAAAAGGTTCGGCTTCGGCGTCGTCGTCTTTAGCGGACTGCCGCTTCTTTGGAGTCCGCGCGCTTGCTCCCCACTACTTGGCGAACGCCTTGTTGTAGAAGGGGAGGGTTAGAGCAGAGAAAGAGGAGGTCTGACGCGTGCAGTGCGTAGACGTAATGCAGCTGCCGTGTATAAAGTACATCGACGTCTTCATTCCTGGCCGCCGTGCGGCAGCAGTCGGCCACGTACCCGACGAGGCGCGACCCTGACGGCGTGGCTAACGCTGTCGCCCAAGGACGGCACCGCCTGCCCGGCTCTGTTTCTTCATCGCGTACGCACTCGGACACTCTCCGGAATATCATTACTGGGTGTGAAGCTCTTTTCATTCGGTCTTAAAAGCTACGAGACTTATCGCTTTATGAACAGACAGACAGACAGACAGACAGACAGACAGACCGACAGACAGACAGACAGACAGACAGACAGACAGACGGGCGGACAGACAGACAGACAGACCGACAGACAGACAGACAGACAGACAGACAGACAGACAGACAGACAGACAGACAGACAGATAGATAGATAGATAGATAGATAGATAGATAGATAGATAGATAGATAGATAGATAGATAGATAGATAGATAGATAGATACGAGACTGATCGCTTTAGGAACAGATAGATAGATAGATAGATAGATAGATAGATAGATAGATAGATAGATAGATAGATAGATAGATAGATAGATAGATAGATAGATAGATAGATAGATAGATAGATAGATAGATAGATTCACGCATGATTTCCTTTCTTCATCCGGCGAATCAAATTGCATACGCTACCGCTATCTTGCCGTCTTTTTCTGTACGACATTTAGAGAACCGTGTTAGAGAGGCGGTGTTATGAGGTAATCACTTTTGGCAGCACTGTACACATCTGCAAGATATTCGCAGGGCGCGACTGTACGAGTGACAAGCGCGTGTAGTCTGCGACGTCACTGAGTGCACGTTAAAGAACACCAGATGGTCGAAATTTCCGGAGCCCTCCACTACGTTCCTCATAATCATATCGCGGTTTTGGGACACAGAACTCCAGGTATCATCACTGACGCTAAGTCATGCTTTGGGTCAACACTTCATGGCTTCACAAAGCCTTCACTCGCCAAGGCTGGCTGCGTGACGTTATGCTCACTCGTGCGTCTTTTTTCTTCCTCCATGATTTGACTGTAGGGTACGAGGCGTGGCTGGGATTGTACGTAGGTTGGTACGTATTCGCTGCGTCCTCACTGCACCGCTTTCAATGCCGCTTTTCTCTCGTGGTACCTTTCCCGCCGTTTCGCGGCCAGCGTAGCCAAGCGTTCGACAAGCGTGTTTGCCCTGCGAGCGCAGTCATGACCTCTGAGATTGCGCGCCGTCGGGTCTCGTCGGCGTACAATCTCGGAGGTCATGGCGCAGTGCGCAGTCATCTCTGAGCGCCCGCAATTAAGAGAGCGTACTTCAACCTTACCTCCTAGCCTCCTAGAGTTACTGTATGTGCTACCTTCCAGTAGGGAGCATATACAGTAACTCTATTACCTCCTAGGCACTCTATTACCTCCTCTCTTTGCCGAACCGCGTCGACAACAAACTTTGTTATTTCGTGTTTTCGGTGGTAGCGCTGTCACGTGTCTGCTGCTGCTCGCTGCTTTCGGGCTTGTAATGCTTGTAACGCCGCGACGGAGTTCCCTCCTGCAGCGCTTGCGAACGGCACGCGCCAATCTGCCTTATCTTATCAGGCATCGTCGATTTCGCCGTTATTTAACGGGCGCGCGTCCACCGCTCAAACATTGCATCCGTAACGACCGAACGCCCCCGATTGTGGTCTCGTGAAGTTGCGATACTGTGAACCTGAACTGCGAGATTGTCTCAAAACACATGAAACAACAGCCTCCGTATCGCCGCCGTTTTGCACTTCGAGCGATTTGGTTTGAGTGGTGCAGTCTTCGATGAACCTTCAGTGCTTTTGAACGGGAACACGGATCTTCAAGTGGAACAACATGAATGCCCAGGGTAACGAAAGCGGAGACTCGCCCGGACGACAGCCGCCGCACGGCGGCGTAGCGGCGCCCATGATGGCTGTCCGACGTTGCGACGGCGGCGAAGGCATGGTGACGGCAACGGTCGGCGCCAGTAGCAGCGTGGACCGACGTCGCGTCGACCGCGCGTGTCAAGGAACGGTGCAGAGCGCCGAGAAAGGTGTGCAGTGCGTTTTGGACACGCGTGCCGTTTATGACGCCAATTACGGAGAGCACCGGAAGCGCATGCAAGCACTGTCAAGACTGAAGTGCATATTTTTGGATAAGCTCTGACACAATGGAAGAACGCGGCCCTACTGCTTGACGGACAACCGGCTTGTGTGAACGACGCTGGGGACTTTGACCATTTGTGAACAGTGTGCCTTCTTAGTTACCTTGGACCATGGACTCCGCGATTAGCGGCAACACACCGCGTTGCCGGAGCTGATCGCGAAGGCCACGCTTAGACTAATATGTTCTTAACGGTGTACAATGTATGCTTTCTGACCATAGTAAATAACAGGAAAAGCAATAGAAGTACGCAAGCAAATTGCAACTAAATTAAACGAAATCATAAAAATAAGAAGTTTAGAAATAAAGGTAAAAAATAATGAGCAAATTGATAAATGGTGAATAAAATAAAAATTAATGATATCACGTGGGAGACGATATTCAAGAAGAATAAAAATGCAATTTTCTATGATGACGAATATTAAGCCGACTGCCAATGATTGTTTCCATCATTGTTGTTTGTTTGTTTTATTATTTTTGTTTGCCGCAAGTACACTGTAGCGCATGGAGGGAGGACCTCGCGGAGAACATGATGAGAATTCATTATTGTGATCTGAGAAGGCGCTTTTGCGAGAAATCCAGAGATCATTGTATCACTATGCCATGTTTTGACCTCATATCGTTATAATAAAAGTGTATTTGACTTTTTATCATTCTCATGCTGGCGATATGTGTGCCTGCTGAATCTGATCCAATACAGAGTTAACGTATATTGGGATCTAGAAAGAGTGTCGCATTGCGGTGAGGGAGGTATTGATGGCGGCACGAAAAACTAGCAGTTGTTCCGCGTACAAATACAACCGATGAGCGAAGCTCCTTAGAAATGGGACGCAAACGACCATGTACGTCTTTTGCGCCGCGCGCCTTATTTGTTTGCGCCGCACGCGCGGAGAGCGTCTGCTGCGCTCGGTGGCGGGAACGCGTGTTCGCCGGTTTGAGGGGAGAGGGCAGAGACGAAGAAAGAGGGAGACAGGTGGGAGAGGGGTGCGAGCGCTGATGCGGCGGGGAGCTTCGATGACGGCGCCGGCGGGGTGCGGGCCTAAGGAGCTTCGCTCCTAATAAACCTGGCGCATATACTTCACATCCATTTGAGGTACTGTTACATAACGAGTGGGGTTTACAGTTGTGAATTTTTCAGGCGAAAGTCCAAGTGTCTGGTTGCGCGGCCGCTTGAACGGAACACGGCAGGCGAATGAAGTGATACAAAACCCACATGACCTACGCCACTAATGACGTCACCCATCTTAGATGCGACGTCCTCATGACATCATCATGTGACGTCATAGGATGAGAATGTCAAGGTAATGGTATGTGAAAACTGAGCTATTCCTTGACCCCGTGAGCTCTGCACCAATCAAAATATGTACTTGCATGTTTGTCTCGCACCCTGCAGTTCGTCATGCATTGCAAGAAGTCTAGTCACCGACAGTACAAGTAATGCATTACCAGGTGCGAAGCAGGCATTCGCCTTCAAGTCTTACAGAGAGTGTAACATCATGCAGTATTTTTCTCATTAGTGGCCACATATATATCAGAATTCTGACTCGCATTCCACGACAGTGATTGACCGCGTCCTAAATACGCTGTAGTGGAATTCAGATGTTTTCGCGTTTTGATTCGACCAAACTGTGGCCACCAAGGACGGGAGTCGAACCCATGCCCTCATGCTTAGCAGCGTAAAGCCATAGCCTCTGAGGCCCGTATTCACAAACTCTCCTCGACTCGAAACTCGACCTCAAGGGATCTTTGAGGACCGTTTCGCGTTGAGATTTCTGCAACGCGGAAAGTCTCAAGGATCCCTTGAGGTCGAGTTTCGAGTGTAGGAGCGTTTGTGAATACAGGCCTAAGTTATATTACCGCGGGTGACGACATCTATGTTATCTGGTGTGTGAGCGGTGACAACTTAAAAGGGTCAAGATCGAATGGAATTTCGCGAATGACGCAAGGAGGGAACTCGAATCAAATGTCACATACTTTTCGAATAGTCTTAGAACACTGAACAGTCAGTCTTTAAAATAAATGTAAAATTATGTCCCCGTCCTAGTATACATAATTTTAGCACTCATGCCATAATATGAGCATCAGGAACTAATAGGATTCTTCGCATGCACGGAAACCGTCACCCTCCGGCTCCTATCTACTCATCTTGAGCATACTATCAGCCTTACCTGGATTCACATTTATACTCACGTCTACTCACACGTATTCCAAAGCAGTATCGTTCATACACCATTTCGATATTTATTGATCAGAGGCGTAAATTACGTACGGGGGGTGCCTTGACATCCCCCCCCTCCCCCCGCCAACTATTCCAGAAGAGTTCTTAATGAATATAATCTTATGTTGTCATCTCTTTCAAGAAAAATGTCCTTACTGGTTTGCAACCACTCGTAAGTCGCATTCGAAGGTACTGTATCAAAAGGCGCCAAGAACAGCACCATTTACGTGAAATATTGGTGTTAAAGAGCATTGACACCATGGTCGCAAAAGCTCATTCTAGGTTAACGGACTCATGAGTTGACTCACTCGGACTCACTCAGACTCAGGTCGAGCCATGAGTCTGAGTGAGTCCGGGTGAGTCATATTTTGGTGAGTTTGAGTCCGAGTGAGTCTGGCTGAAGAAACTTTTCGTGAGTGTGAGTCCAAGTGAGTCCCGCTAATGAACATTTTGGTGAGTCTGATTCCGAGTGAGTCCTAAGCGCGAAATATATCTCATGAGTGAGTCTGAGTGAGCTCCACAATTTTTGCCGGCCTATGCCCTCCGCAGACTACAAACGAGTACATACGTGTACGTTCATGGAATATCATGCACCGGATGCGCCCCACAAAACTTCCGCATCTGCACCGTTTACGCAATGTACCGGACAACTCCAAAACCTACACCGACCGCCAGAAGAACAACCAAGATGGAACTTCAGAAGCGCTTCAATCGAAGGAACGTTGGAGGCACTGTTAATGTCACAGAGACTCGAAGGTCACCGCGGTGTGCTTAGGGCCCAAATATCTCACAAGATTCTGAGCCACTGGACCCCCAGTGTTCTTCTATATGGACAACCTCGGCCAGGTGGCGCTGCTGCGCGTTGCCAACAGCGCCCCCCTCGTTGCGAAAAAAATCGCCTGGGTGGTCGCGCACGGCGCTTCGCTTCGTCCGTGGCTTGTTTACATTGCGGCTGCGTCGGCCGTCACTCTGCCTCGTCGCTAGTGATTGTGGACGTGAGTGTAGTGCCGAACTCCCATTGTACGCATGCGCCACGACGCTGGGAAAGAGCGTCCCGGTCAGTGGCGGCGTCGGAGGTCAGATCGCCGTCGCGCCGAGCTCGGCATGCGAACGAGTTGATTGTCGTGAGGGCCCGGTACAGTCGAGCGGCCCGCCAATGATTATAGGAGAGCGGCCGCCAAGGTCTCCCCGCTTGAGCGGCGCCACTGGCCGCGACCCGCGCACTATACGGGTTGCTACTGCTGCTGCCGCGCGGCGATTTATGTAACGAGGATCCATCTCGTTCCGCGTCGTATTATACGCGTGAATCGCCGTCTAAGGTCGCGCTAGGACTACTTCGTCCCGTCCCGCGTCGACTTCACTGCGACGCCGCCAAGAGCAGTCGATTTCGCCTCGTGGTTGTATACGATCGCATCGAACTGCTTACGGAAGGGCGTGGCGTTTTATAAGTACACCTCAAAAGCGGCTATATAGCCGCTAGGTCCTGATGTGTTGCTGAGCACAACCTTGTGTGTTCGTTTTAAGAATGCATCGTAGTTTTACATTTCTTAATATATTTTTTTACGAAGTGGGCCGAAATCTTGAGACAGCCGGTTGTCCAACTCCACGGTCTTTTTCTCTGTCTGCCGTTATTTTAGGTACGCTTTTTTACAGGGCACACAGGGAGGGGAAAGGGGACTGGCTGGAAGGTCAACCAGGTGAACGTCTCTGTCTTGCTTCCTTAAGCTGGGTTGGGGAAACAGAGGTTGTAATAAGGACAAATATGAAGAGGGAGAAATAAAAAAAATTCGGAAAGTTTGCACTAAGTTGCGCAATCGCCTCCGTAGTTGCGATCCCCGTGCGACAGCACGGGAATCGCAACTACGGCTGCGATTGGATCCAGCGTGCTTGGCCGAAGAAGCGGCAGCAAAGAGACGGCGACGGACATATCTGGAATACGCGCAAAACATGCCACTCTGAATGGTTGCTATGGCGACCGCTGCTTCTCGGCGCGGCGGCTATTCTTAGCACAGGTGGTGCGCAGCTGTGGCGGTTGCTATGTCAACGGTGCAGCGGGGGGCTTTTTGTTAACGGACGTCTCACTGCCAGCTTTAACATCTTCGCTGTTAAAAGAGAGCAAATAAAAGAAAGAAAAACAAGAGAAGGCAAAACAGTAAAGACATTCTAATGAGAAGCGTTTACCTGCAGGCCGATGGATACGAAGAAGCGGAGTAGCACACCTGCATGCAGCCATGAGCTTTACCGGCAAGACCTTATCAGGTATTTTTTACAGCAGTAACATCCCTGCCTTTCCTCTCTCTTGTTTTCCTTCCTTCCTTTTACAGCAGTGGTTCAGGTAGCTGGCACACACTTGAATTATCGCGCTCTTGGCTGACGCAGCGATTCGAACTCGACCCTCTCGAATGTCCTCGATGCGTCTTCGAAAGGCGACTTGAAGAGCGGCCTATGCTGCGATTTCTTATATACAGACGTTCGTATCGAAATTCAATAGCCATATTTCATTAGCGCTGCTTCTTTCAGTAAAAAATAACGGTTATGGATATCAGACCTGTTGATCAACGACTTGAAAAGCAATGGTTTCTAATAGAGTCGCAGCACTACATAATGCATCAAGTACGAGGGACCAGGAAGGCGTGGTACGTGTGCTATACCTTTATTGCCCTGTTGTAATCCAAGCACCCTCATTAGGGTTTTTTGGTTGACTGATCGATTCACGCGTATTATGTCCCGAAGTAAGCAATACACGAGTTTCAGCTTCATGTATAGAGTCGCAGTAATCACCATATGCATCTGACCATATAGTGCACGGAGGCATACGTTGAGTATATTGCGTTGAATACAGCGGACAGTCAGCAACGGTTCAAGCAAGGGGCGTAACCAACCATGATTTTCATTGTTTTACGTTGTTTTACTGTGCCCACGTGTATTTGATCTACATAAGCTCGGCGTTGTTTCATTAAATGATCACTTGTCAGTACCGCTTCGTGTTGTCTCTTTCTGTGTCCGGTGTGGTTTTGATGTTACCTTTTCTAATCATGAGTGAAGGAAGGGAATTTTCGAGGGCTCGCTTCTTTGTTTAACACAACCTTAATGATAATCAGCAGATAATGAAGCCCAGGATGGTATAAGAGACGTTATTTGCACTGTTCGAAGTTTAGTGTAATAATTGTGATATAAACTTGAAGAAAGTATAAAGGGGACGAAAAGACAACTTGCCGTTGGAAGGGGCCGAACCTGCGACCTTCGGATCCCATGCTCGCAGGTTCTTCGGCGTCGCGTGAAATCCATGTAAATGTAGAATCGGAGCAGGTTTGCCGTTGGTGGCTACTTTGCACCAAATTTGCTACTTCTGGACCCCGTTGGCGACGAAAATTTCCAGTTGGCGCCATGGTTCTTTTTTAAACTTGTGGCTTTACTTATTAAAAACTGTTTTATTTATTCACCAATAGTAAATACCCTGTTCATAATACCGCTTCTGTCCTATTTGGCTGGAAATTTGGCGATAATATGAAATGACATGGCTACTTTGGCTACTTTTGGCCTGAGTTCTGGCGCCTTTTCATGTCTACCCAGCGGCAACCCTGAATCGGAGAGCTGTTTTCAACTGCACTGTTCTATCTCCATGATGTCCGCACAGTTCTAGTTCACCCCTCACTGTCCACCTCCGAACGGAACGTCCTGTCGTGGACGCCAGTTTTGTTACATCCACATAAGCAACGTTTGCGGCACCAATCGAAATACGGAGGTTCCCTGCAGGTCAACTGCAGCTGTGCGTGCACCGTGTTCTCTCGTATTAGTACGAATACATTCGCGAGACAACACTGGCTCGTTCTGTGGTACAGCCATATAACTTGGTATCGGCAGGTCATCGTCACTGTACTGCGTGCAACTCGGATGTTGGTGAGTAACCGATCAGGATCGCTGGCCGGGCCAGCTGACAAAAGTCGTGAAGGCTGTTCGCGACGTTTGCATCTCTCTGTTGTCGCACGTGCGTGTGCCAAGGTGGAGTGCGAGTGTAACCATGTGTTCCTTGTGGCCACGGTGTAATAAGTTTCTTACACCGTGCGTGTGGCCGAAGACAAGTGAAAGTATAGTGCAGCCGGTGATCCACCTGATTGTCGTGAAGCAGGGGCGTAGCCAGAAATTTTTTTCGGGGGGGGGGGGGGGGGGCACCTCCTTGATTTAGGGGAGGGCACCTCCTTGAAATGTACAGCCGCTCCCGCAAGTTTACGGAACGCGGGCTCCACTGAAAATGTGAATTTCTGCTCTGTTAGTGCACGGCGCATCTAACCTAGCAGGTAGCTGCGTAGGTCGCAAGGACTACTACAAGCTGGAACATCTGTTTGGAGGCTATGTTCAAAGACAAAGCGGGAATATATCATTTTCGGAAATTTTGTGTTCCGAAAACTTTTGAGGGCGGGGGTACATTTTTCGCTATGTATGCCATGGCGAAAAAAAATTTCAGGGGGGGGGGGGGGGGGGCACGTGCCCGGTGTGCCACCCCCTGGCTACGCCACTGTCGTGAAGCGCAGATCATCGTTACTGTATACTGCATGCAACTTGGATGTTGATGAGTAACCAGTGGCGTAGCAAGGGGGGTGGCGCAGCGGGCCCGTGCCCTCACCCCCCCTTCGAATCAAGGAGGTCCCCCCCCCCCCCCCCCCCCGAAAAAGATTCTGCCTACGCCCCTGTGAGTAACTGATCAGGATCGCTGGCTGGCCCAGCTGACAAAAGTCGTGAAGGCTGTTCGCGACGTAGTGTGCTTGTTCCTTCACCGCGAAATGGATCGCAAAGAGAACAGGCGTCGAGGCCCGTTTCGTTTGCACCCGCTACGCTTCTGAATAATTCCGTGCAGCACCACAGTAACTGGCCAGGGCTTTCTCAAGGCGGTTGACGAGGAAATAATATTCATCCATCCCAAAAGAACTAAGGCCTCAGAGCGGGTCCCTTTTGATAGGCCGATTTCGTGAGGAGGATAGGTGTGGTGCAACTTGATTTGACGAAGCTTAAACGTCGACATGACTCTATGGGGGGGGGGGGGGGGGGGGCAGAGAAAGGGGAAAATGCGGCCAATTTCCAATCACAGCCAGTGGGAGTCCAACCAATAAGATTCTAATAGAAAAAACGCGTATATCCCTATGCACAATACACTTCAAGAAAAAAAATTAAAAATAAAGATTACCTCTTACTGGTTTTGGTGATTCCTGGCCAGCCACGTATATAGCCCTCATAACTCATCATTTCATCTTTTCAAAGGAACACGTTAATTCTCTTTCGAACAGGTTTATCTCTGATTTTAAGGCGCGACTCCGCGAAAGGGAGTCAATGTGTATCTTTATATGTGGCAAGCCAGGACTCACCAAAAAGAGTAAGAGGTACGCTTTTTTTTTTTCCTGTAGTTTATGTGGATCAAGCCCCGCATGACATTAATGTGGGAGGGTTTCATATAAAAACCCGTATTTTCCCATATATAAAAAGGGCTCCGTGTGATATATACTATGGAGTAGTATGAGTTTTCCACCAATCCTGATATGTTCATACCCAATTACCCGATACGGAGTTTTTTGGTTGTTGATTTTTTAAAATTTTCTAACGCTGAGTATCAGGCCAGAAAATTGATTCAGGCCTGCCTCTCAGCTTTTATGCCACAATAAACGTTTCTCTCTCTCCAGTTGAGTGTAAAGATAAGAATGCGTTTGATTAAGACGCCATGAGAAGAGTGGAGCACCCGCAATAACCTAATTGAATATTCTAGATAGTATGGAGGAGATCAGCTAGTTGTGGTCAATGTCGCACGCTTAGGGCTCTCATGACGCGCCCCTCAAGTGAAGCGAGCACGAACGCTTTTTTGCTGTGCTCTCGTCTAAGTGCTAACACCGCTGACCGGGAAACGAACCCAATACGGTGTATACAATTGGGACAGCGTATTTAAGCGGGTCAGGGAACAAACGGGGGTTAAGGATATCATGGTCGAAATCAGGAAGAAGACATGGACATGGGCCGGGCACATATCACGTAGGCAGGATAACCGCTGGTCATTAAGGGTAACTGACTGGATTCCAAGAGATGGCAAACGCGTGAGGGGGAGACAGAAAATTAGGTGGGCAGATGAGATTAAGAAGTTTGCAGGTATAACGTGGCAGCAGAAAGCACAGGACCGGGTTGATTGGCGGAACATGGGAGAGGCATTTGCCCTGCTGTGGGCGTAATCAGGCTGATGATTATGATGATGATGATGATGATGATGATGATGATGATTTAAGTTGCATAAAGCAAAGAAAGTGCGGCTGTAATTTCAGCCACGAGACTTGTTGGTCGTCTGTAACATCGAGAAAACAACTGTTAGTACGTGCGCGGCAACTACAGTGGCCTTTCTGTCCTCCTCCCGAACTTTTGTTCCCTTTCCCCTTTCTCAGAGTAAGGGAGCCAACCGGACTCAGCCCTGGTTAACCACTCTGCCTTTATTTTATCCTTTTTCTTTTCTCACACTCTATCTCGACACCATATTAACTTAGAAGTACTTCTTGACGGGCTAGTTCGTGAGACAAGACGAGCCTCAGGCATAATTCTTCATCTTCGTCAGCCACAGCATCAACAAAGGGCACATAATGCGTTACAAATGTGTAGCGGGTGCCGCGCTTTTCCGAAAAATGACGAATAATGGCATAGTGGATGCTTCTCCACTACACAAAAATTATGATGATTTATGGCGTAGTGGGTACCATGCAAGTGTGCTTGTAGTAGTTGCCCCAAGGGTGTTTAAAAACGGCTCTAGAAAGGCCGCTCTTCCAGCTTTCGCTGTGACTGTGCTGCGCGTTCCGCGCAGGCCTGGCGGTCTTTTTTTCTTCTCTCCCACTCTATCTCGACACCATAGCAACTTAGAAGTACTTCTTGAGGGGCAAGTTCGTGAGACAAGACGAGCGCCTTACTTTCGTGGTATCTAAAATTGTCCCGGTATACTTTCAAGACCATAGCAACTGTGTCACAGCGTTTTACTCTAGCAAGGTCGGAGCAAGACGGTAGTGTTGCTACCTGCAGTGCATCAGTCGCAATCACTCGAGATTAATTTCAAGGATCGCTAGTTGTTAAAATCCAGCGCAGCCCTCGCGCACACTTAATTACATCTACGCTTGCCTCATTCAGCCCCGCCGGATCTTAAGCCTGTACGCCTTTTCGGGGTGTGTACTTGAGAGCTAGTGGACAATTGCTGTGAGTCAGAAAGTGGTCGGAAAAAAACTGGGGCTTTATATAGTGAAGGTTCCGAGTTGCCCCTGAATTTTTTCCCAGTTGTGGTCACGGTCAATACGTTATACCGTTGTAGCTCTAGCGTACTTAAACACGCATGTAGCACATAACACGATCACACGTGAGCAGTATAAAAACTGAACATGGCAGTGGTACGTGACCGGTGAACATAAATTATCATCATCATGAACCGGCACGCGCTCTCTTCCTCCTCTTCTTCGTCTTCTGCTTCGCTCCCAGAACACGTGTGCCTATTTGTCCGGCGTGGGATGTTATAACTCTGATGGGCGAGAGAACGAATACAGAGAAAGAAGAGAGAAAGGGACAGAAAGAAAGAGAAATGGAAATTATTGGCGAAACAGGTTTTGGCGAGGCGGGATTCGAACCCGCGTACTTGCGATCCGAAGGGGAGCGTCGTAACCACTTGGCTATCCAGCAATTTTCTTTTTTTTTCATGGTATTTCTTCAACTTACATGGCAGTAATTCAATACACACAGAGAACTAATATGCTCATTCTTCTCCTATCGCGACACAATGACGACCACACAACACTAAAGAATTTACCATCTCTAGAACGAATACATGAAGTAACGGCCTTTTTCCAAATATACTCTCGAATGGCGGTAAGGATAAACATCTCACCAACACCACATGCCATTCTGGCTGAAACCCCATTTCCTCGTACACATCGTATATTTGAGTTACCATTCCAATGAAAAAGGCTGTTGAGGAAATTTCCTCAACCAACCAGCAACCAACCAACCAACCAATCCAGGTACACTAGCAGCGCGTAACATAGCCTTGTATAGTACAGTATAGCTAGCAAAGGGAGGGCAGAGGGAAGGGAGAGTGAGGAGGAGGGGTTTAAGTATCACTGGTAAACCGGTTGCACCAAAAAAAAGCGACTTTGAAATTGCAAACATGGCGCCTTATATAGTCATTGAACTACCGTTTAGTTGATAAGATAATGATGATGCGCATCTTTTATCGATAGAAAGAATCCTCAAAACTACGGTTTTCTTATCAGTCCAGTCTTATTAGAGCATCTGATTAATAGGTTACTACGAAGACGATTGGCGCTGAAATTGTATGGACAACCATTCCCGGAGCATAAATCCAGACTGTATGATCCGCCCGACTATTGGCCGATCCCCCCTGAGGTGCCAATCATCCAAGGATCATCATCATCATCATCATCATATGCAGTAAATCTTATAGCGACACAAGAAATTTTACATGTTGTCAATATGATCCTGCTCGAACACTATTATAGTCGCAGTTGCATCTTTTACTTCACTGCATCGAACTACATTATACGTAGAGCGCAGGTCAAGACTCTATTGTGCGCAAGCGGGCAAGCGTGCAGAGACGAAGACTTTGTGAGCCTTGCGTCAAAAGACGAGGGATTCTTTTATTTTTCCCTCTCTCTCTCTCTTTCTAGAAGTGGTCTGAGAAAAGAAAAAGAGTGAACGGGCGGTCACGTGACGGAACCGGGCGTGATTAGTGTAAAGGAACGCTTCCGGTCTTTGTCGAGACGGCGTGTGCGTAGTTGGAACGCCGTGTATGCCTGCATGCATGTAATATACCCGTCTCTAGGGCGATGCGACCTTCAGAACTGCTGCCGGAGATGGCGTGTGCTTTTCCGCGAAGCGATGTGCAAATATTATTTGTTCAGTTGTACAACATTCTGTGGGAAATAAAAGATATGCTTGCGTAAGACACCAGTACAGCGGACCATAAGCGTGCGCAGGGTTCCACTTCAGGGGAGGCGAAGGTTTGTCGCAGCGCCCCCCCCCCCCCCCCCCCCGTGCGCACGCCTATGCAGCGGACACATTCGGCAAATGACTCGCGAACGTTTGCAACCGCGACGATATGTAGTATTCTCAACAGTAACGGCGGCAAGTGTATCAGATAGACAACGTATATCCACACTGGACGGGAGGCCGAAAGGATTAAGAGTGAACAGAGATTCCATCACAATATGGGACATACAATATACTATCATGAAAGCAACTGCGCCAACCAACCACTAACGAGGCGGCACGTGCTATTAGCAAAGGTGATACCAAACGGTATCAGGAGGCTAATGACTGCTGGTATGCGAAAGTTGTTACTTGGGTGCGCGATCGCTTACGTACAAAAATGTTCGGGAATTTGGTCCCTGAATAATAAAAAATTTCAAATTCATATTTTTTTTATTTCTGCCTTTTTAAGTTACGAGAAGTGGCGCCGCAAAAAAAAAGCTGTCAGAAACAGCTTGACAGAACCGCGGACCGCTTTCGCTTGGCAGCGGCTTCGCAGTAAAGCTTGTAGAGCAAAGGTACCGACACAGTGTGATGACTGATGACAGATATACAGCAGCAGACAAATACAAAAGAAAAACAGAAACAATATTATACAATATTTAATAACAAAGGTAGGAATAAGGAATGTAACGGGAATCCAAGGAGAAACTAAGGAAAGATAAACTGTTATCTAAAAAGCTGTGACACTGAGCCAGCCGTTGCACGACGTCAGGTGGGCTTTCCTTATCACAAGAATAAGACCTTCGCCTTGCACTTATAAGCAAAGATAAGTGAGCGAGATAAGTGAGCTTCTTGCGGACAGCGGCCCGATTTGTTCCTCGTGAGATGTTCGTGACAACTAAGTCTTGTGGCGTTACGATGAATTTAAAGTGTGCTTTGCATCATGAACTGTTCCTTATTTGCCTCAGTTATCGCCATAGTGATTTTCCCACATACGTGATGTTTTTATGCGCTTCGCCGCGAACCCATTTAAGCACAATTAGAAGCTATAGTCAACATAGATTGTTCGCTGCATAATATTTTCGTATGAGCATATGTATACATATAGCAAATTGGTGTCTTGTTTCTGTCATAGTGAGACTTGCTTTCTTCGAATGGCCACTTTAAAGTTTTAACAGTGAAGCTGTTCAAGGCGGCCGTAAAAACTTCGGTGGTTCGGTGGGTGAGAAACTTTATTGTTGTCCGGCAAGACGCACGTTAGCGCGCAGCGGGCGACTCCCACGTCGGGACCGTCAGGCCAAGCCTGTCGGCCGCTCCGCGGGCCTGCTGGACTTCGGTGTCCGCAGAAAACCACAGGTGGGTATGCGCCACAGGAATTGGCAAAGCCCCACTACCGATTACAGCGGGTGCTAGCGTTAAACGAAGACTCTGCTCGGCGATGTGGACCACGAGAAATACGTGAAAGAGAGAGAGAAAGAGAGAAAGAGAGAAACAAATAGGGATAAAGAGGAAGAAACAGACACGAAAAAGAGAAAGCAAAAACAGAAAGCAACACAGAAAGAAAAATAAAGAAAGAGAGAGAAAGAAAGAAGCAGAGAGAGAGAAAAAAAATCACGCCATATCCACGAAGTGTTTGATTATGAGTGGGCGAAGCTCGATCGTTTTCATCCATGGCAGAAAGAGAATGTGTGGTCTGGAACGCGCTTATATATACTTCATGGTCATCAGCGTCATCGTCATCGTTATCACGTGTAATGGGTACGTTCCACTACACGTGGCTACCTACCTACTACTACTACTACTACTACTACTACTACTACTACTACTACTACTACTACTACTACAGAGGAGGGACAGACCCACACCCTAAGGAACTTCGCCCCTAAAATAAAGAGAAACAAGGAATGCCATCTAGCTGCGCTCTTCCTTCAGGCTTGGCACCGCTAATGCGGTGCCGCCATATTTATTTTAATTCTGAAAATATTTGAACTGCTGTCGATCTCTAGGTTTCTCTCTTTTCCTGTTTTATTTCATTACATGATTCTGGGATGGCTGGCTTTTTATTAAGCATTCTTGTCAGCAGCATGTTGCAGATGTAGGGTCCAACTTTATGATAAATAATGATAATGATAATAATGATAATAATAATAATAATAATAATAATAATAATATAAAAATAACAATAATAATAATAATAATAACGACGACGACGATGACAACAACGCATTGTAATGTTGGTGTGGCTTCTTTAAAGGCGTAGGCTTACAAAAAAAAAAAAAGAATCGAAAGACATACCAAATGCGTTTTACAGCTACTATCTCCCAAGCAATGCTTTCTGCCATTCCTATCTCCAGACATTCGAAACTCGTCAGGAGTGTCATCGACGCTTGCAGCAATCTCCCCGAAGAAGAGACCCTCCGCAGCATCGTTCGGCGCAGTCTCGCTTTCAAGCAAAGCGACAACCTTCGTTGATTTTTTTCCCGATATATACTTCCTTACGATTCCGTATAGTGCAGAAGCATAGGCTTCTCTTATGGGATCGATGCGAAAGAGCATGGCGAAAGAACGCAAGAAATGTCCGATGAAAGAATCCGGCACACGAAAAGATGATAGTGGCGCCCCCCCCCCCCCCCCCCCCACCCCTTCCCATTTGGTCGCCTATACACTTTAAATGTTTCTCATAGTGGCTGAAAAAAGTCGCGGTACTGACGGCATCCCCGAGCGTATCTATCTATTTATGGCCACGGCCGTGATATGGCTTTCGCATTTCTCGAAGAACTGCAGCCGTACAGTATGGAACTATAGCTGCCGGACTCCGTGAGATGTCATCACCGCACGGTGCACTGAAGAATGCCGGTGTACTCAGTACAGTGTTTGGACAGCCAGTGCCGACAGAAAGATATTGTTGACATTTAAGATCATTGTTATCAACGATATATTGTTCAGTGGAATGATTCGCAATTATTATGCTCGTTCGGTAAACTATGAGATATCCGAAGTTAAAGCCGATAAGTGCCAGATAACGCGCAACAAATAAAGCCTGAGAGATTGAAGGTTCGATAAATGGCGGTCTACTGCTAATGTCGCGGGTTGGATACCCGATCGCGCCGATTTCGATGGGGGGCCAGATGCCAAAACGGTCGCGCGCATGGCTGAAAGGCTTCAGTCCTCGTCTTGGTACCATTAACTTCATAATTTAACACTTTTACGCTGTGGAGTTGTCGGCAACACGCCACAATTTTTGAGAACATTATCGAATCCATAATAATTAAATCAATAACGCTACCCTTTCCCGAACATACCACTGTTGGTTTATACCATGAATGGCTCATAACTTGAGCTAAGACATTCAAGAAGCATCCACACAAATCTGCGCTATAGTAGGAGTAGCTGTTGTTGCCAATGAATCGTTCACGCCCATTGTGGGGAACTAGCCAAGAATCGGGGAAGGGAAAATAATGAGTCAAGTGCCAATAGTACCACTAATGCAAAATTTTGGGCACATCAAAATTAATATAATGTTACACTTTAATGACTTACCAATAAAATTGTAATTGATTCAACTAAAAAAAAACTTTTTAACAGCTGCGCAGGCGTCTCCACGACAATGTACCAGCCGAGGAGGATATCAAAAAACAGAATATCCGGAACGGAAAGGTTCAATCCAACTCAGTGATATGTTCCTACTGTAATATTTCTCTTTATGAATAGTTACGACGGCAAGATAAGAAGTTGTGTTCTGTTGACTCATCATCAGCGGCAAATGAGCACTGGAGGGAGGGTGCCAGATGATGATGTTCTCGCAACCGATGGAACGTACTCACAATGGAAGACAGGCCAAGAATCAGGCCGCTGACATTTAAGTTACGAGCTTTAAAGCAACGTAACAATAATAATTAAAATTTAAGAACTGTAACAAAGAAATGACGAATATTGTGCAATTGGGCAATCAGTCCAGACAGATGAACAGTTTATCTTTACAGAACGATTTGCAGTGGTGATTGCAGAAGCTTCGCGCACTTTCTCTTTGAACCACGTTTCTTTCTTTTTTTTTCATCCTCTGAAATTACCTGCCCATTCTGTTGTACGGTTACGGGCGCGCATCTTTCGAGCGTTTTCTTCAGCCTGATGGCAGTCCATTCATCTTCGTAACTCGGTTAATGAAAAAAAACCGCTTCGGTTATACAAGAAACGCCGTAACACTTTCGAAGAGACACACTTACGTGCGTGCGTGGTCTATTTTACAGTGAAACGACCAAACAGACGAACGAGAGCCGCCCCTTTTCATGAGCGAGCGTCCCGCAACTCGAACTGGTCTCGAAGAGGTCTTGAAGAGGTCGCGAAGCCGTTCTCTATAAGCTGGCGTACTCCGCTCACAGTTCTTTCTTTAGAAGGCTTTTTACGGACACGCTTTCAAACACCTTGAAACTGAGAACCCACCGGCGTCTTATGCGCAGAGAAACAGTGCAGTCTTCACTGCATTTCATCTCCCACGTCTGCAGAGGTGAAGGGCCAGGAACAAGCCGGTCATCGCCATCGACTAGACAAGAGAAGGGCATTCATATGACCCGCAAGGCGGCCATTACGAAACGCGCCGTCCACGTTCTTTTTTCTTTCTCCACGGTCGACGAGAGGCCCAATAGCAATCGCCGAGGCGGTATTTATAAAACCATTGTTGCCGGAGCGCGCGGCGTAATGTCGTATGGCCACCGGCCCCGCGAATTCTCGCACTCGATGCCATAGACAACACAATGGCCGCCGCCGCGCCACTGCGCAAGCGCTGAACGTTATAGTTGTTCGCGACGGATTCCGGACGAGTGAGTTCGGCTAGGAGGCGCATGACACTCGTGCGCAGGTGTGCGACTCGCCTCGCGTCACAAAGATGAGAAAACTGAGCATGCCGGGACGGGCGTTTTTTGGCCGCGTATGCTCGCGGGCTGTCGCTTCAGCGCGCCCAGCATAATTAACCTTGTTTCGTCTAGGCTTCAGCGGTTGAGAAGGGGGCGGATGGCCCTCCGCATCGAGTTCAGTGCGCACGCGTGAGAACCAGGCGCCTCTGTCAAGAGCTGAAGCTTCGACGATGACGTTTTCTTAAAATCACTTCTGCGTAGAGTGACAGACGCGCAGTCTTTCCCAAGCACCTTACTTGTCATATCCAAGATGGCCGATATCCTGCAAGTACAACGCTCTCGAAGCTTAGAGACGCTTTTCAGAACACGTGAACGATTAACTTGTAAGAAACGAAGGGCGGCGGGATTTCGGCGCTTAGAGGGCTTGTTCACAATTCTAGTGCTAGGTATGCATTCTTGGTTCACTTAAACGAGACAGCGTGGTAGGAAGCAGCGGCATCCGCAAAATTTTGCGTTGCGCTATCCCTCCTTGCTAACTACCTGGAAAAAGTGTCGCGAGCTCACGTGGGGGTCAATTAACAGGGCGTCAATTCCCACCAAGGCTGAAATTCACAGGTACAGATGGAGGACTGCAATGTCCCCTTGAGGAAGACAAGTTCTCTATTGTCGAAACGTTGGCTGCAAGCGACATTCTCAGTTCAGCGATTTCTGATCACCTAACAGATCAGTTATGTGACAAGCAAGGATTAATCCATACGCTCCTGTTATTTATAATAATACGTGTGTTGTGTAACACATTTTCGAAACCTTGTTGTATTCTTTATTTTGTGTGAGCTTTCTCGTAGTTCTCCGTAATTTCATTGTGCTCGTGTATTTTTTTTTTTCCAATGCAGTTGCGTTGTGTGACCAATGTACAGTGTGGTGCTAGAGGCCTAGTCAGGTGACTCATAACGTCGCCTTTCGTCTCCTGCACCACGACAATCATGCATTGTCAAATAAATAAATAAATAAATAAATAAATAAATAAAATTTTTATACCCCCCAAAAATACAACCAACGCACATGAAACCATTGCAAATCACCTCATTTGTGCACTTACCTGTGAGGACTATTATTGACGCATAATAAAACCAAATTTGCGGATCATCAGCTCTTCAAACAGATCTATATGAAAGTACGCCAGGTCCCTCAGATCTTGAGGCATATACTATACCAACTTCAGACATATACCACATGATAATTACGATTTGTCCAAAGAAATAAAGCTGAAAAAATTCTTGGAAGATAACGAAAGAGCGGTGATTTTAAACCTGCCCTTCAGAACAATTTTAGAAGGTGGCGTTGGCCCTCACGAGGCCGCAGCTAGCATTATTACAAGCGTGATTTACTGATCTACTACACCGAAGAAATGCAGTCAGTTGCTAACAAAAAATCATTTTTGCTCAGGGAAAACTGGACGAAACGGCTTCCAGCTTTGCTATGATCACCTGCGTCAAAGAATCTACGCCAATGATGATGACAGTACATCGTCTTGAAATCATATATACAGTCCGAAACCGAAACCGCGTATGAAACACGTATATGTACCACGAAAGTTGAACAACGAGTTGGTTGCTAAACAGTGTTTTCTTCAAATTCAATAACAAGTGATATGACTATTCTTCTCGTTTTTCATTCTTCCTGCCTTTTGTCATTCGTTTTCAAGAAGCCGCGCCTTAATAAAGTTTGCTGTCGGGCTAGTTGGTGCATAGCTGAACTTGAACTGACGGCGCAAATGTTAGACAGGGACGAAGAAGACACGTAACACACGGAAAAGCGCTTTTCCGTGTCTTACGTGTCTTCTTCGTCCCTGTCTAACATTTGCGCCGTCAGTTCAAGTTCAAGCCGCGCCTCCGATATCGCTATCGGTCGGCCAATCAGCGGGACGGATGATGACCAACGAATATAATTGGATGAAAAGAATGCATTCGTAGTACATCCTCTATAGTTCGCGTTTCCGGTAAAATATTTAGTTTTCGACAACACTCTAAAAAAAAAAAAACGCCTCTTACTCCTTCAGGTGAGTTCTGACTTGCCACATCTATTAACTCTCTTTAAAGATAGACGTTAACTCTCTTTGGAGAGTCGCGCCTCTCGCGACTCACTGATGAGAGCATAATGATCTCCGAAAGAGAGAGAACGCGCGTCTTTAAAGAGTTCTTTTATATGTGGAAAATCAGGACTCACCTGCAACAGTAAAAGGGATCTTTTTATTTCCTTTGAGTGAATAATTTCCGACCGTGAATTTTCTCACAACGATATGCCCGCTGTTTATGTTCGGTTGCTTCCCATCTTTTGTTATGCTATATATCTAATGTATTTCATACGGGAAATTACAGAGATGTTCGTTACAACGAAGTTGATTTGCGAGGCTTCTAGTAAATTACGAGAGAAACAAGAAACCTAATCTACTCTTGTGAGGCTCGTTCGCAAAGATATCGAAAGGAAAGAGACCGCAAAAGCTAAATATTGGTTCCACTGAAATATTACTGACAGGAAATGGTTAAACAGAAGATAGGAACAGTGAGGCAATACTATCTTATTTTAGTTTATCAACCTTTCGACGAATACATCATCATCGAGAAGAGTGTAGCTCTAAATTATTCGTAAAAAAGAAACTGTAGTAGTGCATATGACTAGCAAAGGACTGTGACTGTGACTAGGAAAGGAGTTATGGAAGGACTGTTAACCATTGCGCTGCGCATCTGTTAAGACAGACCAAATAAACTTGGTTAAAAATTTCGCAGTATTTTGGAGGCTTCGTGAAGTAATAATTCAGAGGTCCAACCTCCGGTCTCACACTGGTCATTTCTTTCCCTTTCATAACGTAAATTACGTAGTTTACTAATACAAACGAGCTAAACTTCTTTGACACATGACGGAGAGCCACAAAGGGAACTTGTCACCCAGAAATGCTGAGATGACTTAATATAATTAACAATTGTTTTGGGTGTTTTACGTGCCAAAACCACGATATGATTATGAGGGACGCCGTAGTGGAGGGCTCCCGAAGTTTCGACCATCTGGTCTTCTTTAAGGTGCGCTGACACGACTTACCAGGACTTTTAAAACAAAAGAGAAAAGAAAGGAAAAGAAACACAGAATAAAAATAATAATACGAATAAGAGTAATTTATGCAGTGTTACAGAAGCCAGTGAAAACGCTCTTTCGGCAGTGCCTTGAATACTCGTCCCATTATATGCGTACTGGCGCCCCATGTCGGAGAGGAAGAGCATGCGCCCGCTGCCGGTGCGATATCGCGTATGCCTTGTTAAAGAAATCCGCGCATATTCTTTGCAAATATTTGTTCTTTGCGCGAATGTAAGGAAGGAAGTTTCCTCCTGCGCGTCAAGGTCTGTCAATTCCCGCGCGAGGAATGCGACGTTCACAATATGTTAGAAATCTTCGAGAAAAAATAAAAAAAAAGAAAAAAAAAGACTGTGTTATCACGTTTCGTGATAAAATCGCTACACCCTGTACATTTTCGTAAAGAAATACACTCCGACATATCTTGCAGTTATCTACGCCTACATGCAATGCCGAACAAAGGTAACGCTTTGAATGAAACTTGTAGTGCTGCGTTTTTCAGGTCATGCATTATTTGCTTAACCTTACACGCAAACAGAAACAAATTTATCTTTGCTCAGTCGCGTCTGCCATGGCCGCCTAGTTCCCGACTGCCGCTGCAAGCATGCGAGACATTGAAAGTATACTGTGATCTACAGGCACCGCATATGCAATAGATGCTGGTGACAGCTTCACCACGCGACAGCTCTATTAAAATGATATTCAAGGATTTTAACCATACAAGGCTATACATACCCTGACCACGCGTGCTATTGTATACAGTGAAGTCGGTTCTAGTAAACACCGTTCACAGAAACACTACCCGCCGGCCTGCGATGCAGACAAGGCTCCCTTTGTGTGCGGCACACACCAGTGATGGGACATGAAAGTTAAACTAAACCATGGTGTTTAAAGCGATCAAAAGCACTTTGTAAAGATATCCGCGCATTTGGATTGGATATGGTTCCAGACACCGATAGAGGAGTATATTAAAGCATTCTGTGCCAGAATACATTATGTTTCGTAGGGGCGCGCCTGGAGATTCAAGTCCCTTTCAACATAACAAAAATCAAGAATATCACGACTGCAAATAATCTCGATCTCATATCTATTCCGAGTTTCTATCAGAACAGCGTTACCTTAAATCGGTGCGTGCAGTCCATCTAATTAACGTTAATTACCGCTTCATTCTGTAATGCTTAGCAAGATGGAGTTATTTACTTTTCTTTTTCTCCTGCGCGTCATGATGTATCACATTGTCATCTTAGCACACTGCCGTCAGATCGGAGATCATCCCAGTTAACGTTACGCATTTGTCAGCTCACATTGAACGCCATCTGACATCCGCAGCGTCTTCCACGAGGCGCAGTTCGGATATAACGAAATTCCCGATTATGCCAAGTTAAAAATATCCGGCTTCGTTTACGTTGCGACTTGTTTCCACGGAAGAGTGCCGGGAAATGCGCCAGGCCTTCATTAAGAAGTTACCGGTAACAAGCCCGATTGTTTCAAAATATTGTTTGCGGTCTCTGATGGACGTACCTGGACGGACAAAGGAGAGTGAGAGAAGAAGACCAAAAGCACAGCACGTGCGAATGTACTCACGAATGTGACGAAAGAAAGGAGGAAGAAGAAGACGTTGGCCGTCGTTCGTAAAAATCCCATGGCCGAGGCAGCGTGGTGGTGGCGCCGAGCGCGCGTCTGTCACCGAAACCAAAACATCACTGGCGGCGCGGAGATGCGGCCGACGCACGAGCACTCGTCACCGGACCCGCCGACGCTTCTGCTGCGTCGAGCCGAAAGCGAGGGCAAACGAGTTTTGCGCGCTTTCCTCCGCGGCTGCTGCGGCCAAGTACCGCTGGAAGAGCGGGTAGGGTTCTTTCAAGACCACCCTCGTCCTTCTCTCCCGTTTGAGAGAGAAGGTGCAAGCGCGAGGGAAAGGGCGTTGTGACCCAGTGCACATGCGCCGTACGCGCCGGGTCGTCGTCGTCTTCTTCTTTCGGATTGCTGGCGCGTCAGCCCGTTTGCAGAGATTTTGACGAAATCTCGCGGCGCCACGAAGCTGCGGCCTCCTTGTGAACTATTGGAGTGCGAAGAAGCGTTGTTCAGTATTGCACCTTGCATGGTGAAAAATTCCGGCCGCGGTGCCCCCCATGTATTCAACCATGATGCCAATGCATGCAGTTGTGTCACCTTACCTGTGGCTTTTTTATCTCCTCAGACCCACAAAATTCCTGCAGAGCTAAAATAATTTATAGTCATGCCTTGCTGCCAACCAGTCTATTATGATAAAAAAAATACTTGCTTGATTGCATATGCACATGCTCGTAACAGACCTCCATGTGTAAAGAGAGTTCCCTTCAGTTTATTCAGATAAAAATTGCATTTTCTTTTTTTAGAGGGCTACTGACATGAAAATTTTCAGTTGTATTTTTAGCCAGATGAAAGACCAACCCTTCAAAGCCTAGAGGATGCACTGTTAAGTGTGAGTGCACCTTGAGAAATTACTTACAACAATATTTTTAAAAGCTAATTTCGGCTGCGACTACATCCTGACGTCACAACATTCTAGTTGTATGCTCGCACAAGATATTGTGATGTCTCGACGGCCGCTCCGCCCCCCATGGCTCCATTGGTGATGCACAAGTGGCCATTTTGAATGTTTTTGGGGATGCGCAACTAGACACAATTGTGTAAAGTCACCAGAATTGATTCATGATAGTGTCAATTTCGTTAAGTGCCCAATGCAAAAATGGACTTTAATGTCAATTTAAGGTTCCCTATCCACATTTCCCGAGATTCACACTTGATCAGAGCTGTACCTGTATACAGGAAATTTGCATGGCAAAGTAAATTCAGCTTAAAAAATTGGAGCCAGAATCCCTCTAAATACATAGACATGAGTTTCATATCCCATTGCAGTTACTCGCCTTCACTTTTATTCAGAATTGCTGTGTCATTTTGTGGCACTTGAAATAAGCAAGACATTTGGGGCGTTTTTTTTTTTCAGAAATAGTCAAATCCAGTAACTGGAACTGGGCTAAATTCCACAGGGACATAAAGTGCGCCTAAATATTTTCGACTTTTAAAACAATGGTAATCAAAATGGGGCAATTCCCAATTGTAATGCAAACTCAACCGGGCAGTTTCAAATAAAAAATGAGCCATATTCTGCACCTTTTTGTATCAACAGATCCATTAAAACAGTGCTGCGTCAACAATCGTGACCGAAACAGCGAACAGTTTCATTTGTGTGCTAGTTGCTCTGCTGTCTTGTTTTCATTCCACAATTAGTTTTTCATAGGCAAGTTGGTACTTACCGTAGGACATGATGTTCTAGGGCAAAGTTCGAATATAAAAAGAGACTGAAAAAAAAAGACACCGCATATTGCCGCGAGCGTTTCTTATTTTCCCTTTTGCTGTATTCGGTTTTCACCCACAAAGACTGTCAGCAATGCTCAGCGCAAACCGCGCCTCATTGTTCGAGAAGCTTCGCGATTATTGTAGATCGTTTTGTTAAGATTGCGCGCAAGACGCGAACACTCGAGCTTATTCCAGAGCCTGCGCGATAAATGCCGACGCGCTTCACCGATTGTCAGTTGCGACGGCCGACGCTCCGTTCGCCGCTATCAATGCCAGTGTGTATTCCTGTAATCTGACTTTCCGTTTACCGGCCATAAGTTCGGCCAAATAAACAGTTTCATCTTGAACATACCGACTGCCGCCTTCGTCAACGTCACGACCACGTGACATATAATAAATGCGAAGCATTTCTTAGCGAACTTCGGCGAGTTTGAGCGTATCTATCTATCTATCTATCTATCTATCTATCTATCTATCTATCTATCTATCTATCTATCTATCTATCTATCTATCTATCTATCTATCTAGCCGCCTACGACTGTGTGCTCTCCTGGCCGTATCGTTAATGGGATTTGTACCAAATTTTTTATGACATAACATGACTGTATGACGAACATAAATAGCTGGTCATATCATGAAAAGTCATGACTAACTTGTCATGAAAATAATGATTTACATCCCACGTTCATGGCGCGCTCGCGGCCGTTTCGTTAGCTTGATATACACCAAATTTGGGATTCAGTGACATTACTGTATGACGAACATAAATGACAAGCGGTAATATGAAAATCATGACTTCATGAGCGACATGACTTGCATTCCACGCTCATAGCGCGCTCGCGGCCGTTTGGTTAGCTTGATATACACCAAATTTGGTATTGAGTGAAATGATTGTATGACGAACATAAATGACAAGTGGTAATAATGGAAATCATGACTTGTCATGTGCGACATGACTTGCATGCCACGCTCATGGCGCGCTCGCGGTGGTTTCGTTAGCTTGATATACACCAAATTGGGTATTGAGTGACATGACTGTATGACGAACATAAATGACAAGTGGTAATATGAAAATTATGACTTCATGAGCGACATGACTTGCATGCCACGCTCATGGCGTGCTCGCGGCCGTTTCGTTAGCTTGAGATACACCAAATTTGGTATTGAGTGGCATGACTCTATGACGAACACAAATGACAAGTGGTAATATGGAAATCATGACTTGTCATGTGCGACATGACTTGCAGGCCACGCTCATGGCGTGCTCGCGGCCGTTTCGTTAGCTTGATATACACTAAATTTGGTATATCGCGACGTGACTGTATGACGAACATAAATGACAAGCCGTAATATGGAAATCATGACATGTCATGAGCGACATGACTTGCATTCCACGCTCATGGCGCGCTCGCGGCCGTTTCGTTAGCTTGATATACACCAAATTTGGTATTGAGTGACATGACTGTATAACGAACATAAGTGGCAGGTGGTAACATGAAAATCTTGGCATGCATGTCATCTACAATGCCATTTACATGCCACGCTCATGGTGCGCTTTCGTCCAGTTCGCTAGCTTGACATACACCAAAATTGGTATATCGCGACGTGACTGTATGACGAACACAAATGACACGTCGTAACATGTAAAACATGACATGCAAATTATGTAAAGCATGATTTGCTCCTTCCTGGCTGCTTGCATTACATCGATTCCCACAGTGCGTGGGATCTGCCGGCTTTTTTCTATGAAAGCAAAAAAAAATAAATGATTGCCTACAGGGTATATTGTCATCCATGCTATTCCATGACAATGCCCAGTTGTGCACACAGTAGGAGAACTTTCCTCGGCAAGTTCTGCTGATGTCCTGCTTAAATTCATCGATACTGCACATCAACTCATGTTTGAATACTGCTGGGGGTAATCCACTAGCAGTACTCTTTTCTAAAAAGAAATATACATGACCTAACAAAGCCAGCCTTGTCACATAGGCATGTAACCATTTCTTTTAGACATTGTAAGAACAACTATTGTGCCACTAACTACTGAAAGCCTTAATTAAAGGGATACTGAACAAAAATGGGAAAAACTGATGAAAACATCGGAATTCTTCTCGGAAGACTCCACTGTTCTGATAAACAGAGTTTATTTCACGTATTTTTGAACAGTTGGCTGTATTTTTGGTGGATTGTCAGCGCGCGGCGGCTGCTCGCGAGCGCGAGCCGTGACGTCAAATTCTCCCTGGCGCATGCAGGGTGCACGTGCTCCTGTCCTTCTCTTCCTTTTCTCAACCTCACCTTTCATTTTACTCTCTCCCTTCCACAAAAGCGCTGATGCCTTACCCCCGCCGCGAGCATTGTTCGCTGCCGTAGTGGTTCTGGGAAACGTAGTGCGAGCTAAGCGGGTTGAGAAAAGCGGGCGACGGCTGGCATTGGCATGCCTGTTTCCGGCGAGACGCGGCGGTTTGTGAAAAACTCAATAAATTCGTTATTTTCCTCTTGTTTCTGCCCGAAATGAAGGTTGTGTTCATCGATTTCAACCCCCAACTTTCAATTTGGCTGGAAATCTTAGCGGCAGAAATTTTGTTCAGTATCCCTTTAAGCACAAATTACTCTTCCAAGATTGGAATTTTAAAACCTTGACAACATAATTATTGTACTTAAATAGTCTGCAATGTTTAACAAGTTTAATTAAATCTACCTGTAGTCTGAAATACGATGAACACATGCGGGAAACTGCAAAAGTTTACAACATCATCAAGAATGAGCAGACATGAGTCAGTAAAACTTCAGTTTCTTTGACAAAAGGAAAGATGGTATTGCTTTTAGGAATTCTTCCAAATTTTTTCGCGTTTATTATGCATATGACCTACATGCTTGCCTTTAACAAATTTTATGTGCTAGTAGGTTCCCTCTGAATAAAAATTTCTGTTGACATACCAACACTTGTTTTGTCGTCTTTCTGCTGTCTTCGTTGCTTGGAGTTGCTGCATAACAATGAACTGTTTCCAACTTACCCACCTTTTTTTTAAATACTTATAATCCTTAAACTGCTCTTTTGTGTTAGAGCCATAACAGTAGATACACTTCTTATCACTAGTTGCCAGTTTCTTATGAAAATTAGAGCAGTGCGAATAGCAAAGTTTTGGGTGCGAAGCGAATTCGAATATTGAAGTGTGAGTGCGAATCGAATCGAATATTTTTCGAATATTTCTAGAATACTTTTCGAATACTTTGAAGCAAAAGTGCAGAAAAAAAAGTTGGAGAGAATTCTTAAGCAGATTCTTATGCGATAGCAACATGAAAGTGTTTCTTTTCACTAGGTTGATGAAGCGCTGGCGGGGTGGTGTTTCATAGTTGTCTTATCAAGAATGAGGCAATGCAGAGGCCAATTGTATTTTACATAATTTCGTGCAACCAAAGTGTTGCCGACAACACTTTACACGTGAAAGGCAAAGATGCTATTTCCTCAGCCTCTCCTCCTCTTTCAAATTCTGTGGAAGCTCAACTGATGTGGTGGACAAGGGTGTGCACCCTCCGAGTCCGGAGTTCCAAATCTGCCTCGTAGGTGTCAATATATAAGAACATCTGAGATTTGGGATGCTAAAAATCTTCGGCGTCTGATTTTTAGGACTTCCAGCCTAAATTTCAGGTCCCAAAAAGCATTAATTGCGCCCCCACCTCTGCGGCATCAATCATCTCCATGTTGGAACCATCGTTTTCTTGAGTCAATACATTTGCGACCATGGTAGAGCCTGAAAGGCAGCTTTGCCGCAATACGAGAGTGTGATGAGGTGAAGCATAATGAAAATCTGAAGGGCCCACTTTCAATCGGACGTTGACTTTATGTCTTTGGGAAGTTAGAATAGTTCAAATAGTAAAATTCCAGTGCGAGTCGAATGGAATAGCAAATACTATTCGAAAAATATTCGAAATTTCTAATATTCGCGCACCCCTAGTGAAAGTATACCTCAATCTTTACCAAATGCTGCAGAAGGGCCACCAATATCTAGATAAAATTTCTGTTTTGTTCAGTTGGAATACATTTTTGCACCACCCATGTCCTAACAGGTTTTGATGGCATCCATCAACATACATATTTAGCATTCTCGTAGAAAAAAGCCTTCAGATCATCATTAAACCAACAAATGAAACTGGCAAGCTCTGAACACCTTTGCTGTGCCAGACAGCCCAAATCTGAAAGCACTAGGTGGAAATTTTTGACATAAGAGTCCAGCACTGAAGGTTTAACAAATGGTAGAGTTTGAGTTCAATAAAGAAGTTTTGAAACGTACGGAAGTTTGGACAGTATTCTACTTTCTCCCAGCAAACAAAAATAATGCTTTGTATTGCTCTAACATTTCTTTTGAAGAGTATCTTGAGTGTCAAAACTTACCGTGCCGCCGCTCGCCACCAGTGCGAGAATTACAGATAAAGTTGGGTCCCGTGGAAAGCTGTTTGCTTTAGAACTTCAGTATGGTACCTTCTTTTTCATTGCAATATGAGCAGCATTGCACTGCACTGTGCAAAATTTTATGTAAAAGCGATTGTTCTTTGTTTTGATTGAAATGAATTGTAAGCTGTATTAAAATGCAAAACTTTTCTTTTATGTGAATTTGGCAAAGAATACTCGTTATTGCAGAAATAAAAAGCAAGCTCGCTTTCATAGAAGCTCAATAGTCATTAAATCATGGTGGCAAATTGCGCACCACACAGGACGAAATAAGTTCAATTCATGAGATATATCATGCGATACAGCAACATATCTCGCAAATCAGTGGCCTCTAGTTGGCTTCAATGTGCAAAAGTATCTTGCTGTAGATGTTCAGAATTCATTGGTATGTTCGTTTTTAATTTTTAAATGCTTTTGTCAAGAATGAGTGGACATGCCTGTACAACACCATTCACATCAGTGAAGCTTGATGTTGCTACTTGTTTGTGACCATGAAATGCAGCCTCATTATGTGCAAAACTTTATGCTCGATTTCTCACTTTGCCTGACAGCAATGCTATTGGCCACTAAATCTTTGAAGTGTTTTTTGTATATATTCATAGTCCATACAATGCAAGACTTTCGGGTTTCGATGCCCGCATAAGAGGCATATCGTGCTGCACATTCGTGTTTTGTTCAGCTGTTCCTCATTGCAAGATACCACATAATAATAATAATAATTGTCGGGGTACAACATCCCAAAACCATAATGTGATTACGAGGGACGCCGCAGTAGAGGGCTCCGTTAATTTCGACCATCTGGAGTTCTTGAACGTGCACCTCAATCTAAGCACACGGGCCTCAAGAATTTTGCCTCCATCAAAATTCAGCCGCCACGGCAGGGATTCGATTCCGCAACCTCCGGGTCAGCAGTGGAGCACCATAACAACTAGACCACCATGGCAGGAGCATAACACAGAATATAACTTGGTTATAATTTTCCGTATTGAGCTTCGCAGATGCCAGCATGAAGCATGCAGGTGCACACTCACTAAAAAACTGCCAGGCCTGCGCGGAAAGCGCAGCACAGCTACAGCGAAATCTGGGAGAGCGGCCTTTTTAGAGCCTTTTTAAAACACTCTTGGGGCAACTACTACAAGCGCACTTGCATGGTACCCACTACGCCATAAATCATCATAATTTTTGTGTAGTGGAGAAGCGTCTACTGTGCCATTATTCATCATTCTTCAGAAAAGCGCGGTACCCGCTACACTCTTGTAACGCATTATGTGCACTTTGTTGATGCTGTGGCTGACGACGATCAAGAATTTTGCCTGAGGCTTTTGTAATGGGTTGGAGCATTGAACGCCCCACTCGTTACGCAATTCGCATTGTGTGACGCCTGGTTCTTACTTTACTGTTCTAAAACGCTTTACAACACACGTTAACGCGATTCCTTACCCGACATGAAGCCTGCATAGGGTCAGTTTGCACCGCAGTTTCAAACAGCGGCATAGCTAAGTGGTAGAGTGCTGGGCTGCCACGCAGAAGACCCGGGTTCGATTCCCATTCTGTCGTAGGTGTTCTTTATTTATTTAGTTTTTTTTTCTTATTTCGTGCGATATTGGTTATGGACAGCGGCGGCGGAAAACTACGGTGCAGGAACGACCCTTGTTGTGATCTCATAACAGCTTTCGCTGTAAAAATAAACTAGAGAAGCCCTTGCCTGATTGGGAGAATGGGGACAAGTGAAGCCATTCATTCATTCATTCATTGACGTGTGTGCCTGACATACTACCTTTCCTTCGGTTTTTATATCACATTGCGAAA